>JAZGTJ010016989.1:0-12327 GCA_036877575.1 Botia almorhae
CTGAAACACATTGCTACATGGTCACATGAGGTCACAAAGACGGGCAACTATGTTACAGTAAGAGTTTCGGAGGGGAACTGCTGGAAATCTATCTGGGAGATAGATTTCAACAGCGTCTCTGCAGAGTACAGAATGAAAGAGGCAGTGAGGGAGAAAGAGGGAGATGCATCACATGATAAATGATGTCGTTCTTAAGGGTGTGAGTTAACTTGGCTTCCGTATAAACAGGGCTGCGTTATGAATGGCTCGTCGTGGGTTTGTGGTGAGATATCTGAACATGACTTTAGACCTGGAGCTGCGCCAGCCCAAACGAAAAGACCCAGAAACCAACACTAGCAGAACAAACACATTACTAAGTACTCAAACACACACACACACACACACACACACAAACTTGTGTTTCGCCAAGTAGATATTTATTATTATTATTCTTTTTTATGTGGCATGCACATTTGTTTTTAAGCAACTTCCACTAAATTTACAGGATTTACAAAGAACTTTAAAAGTGATCTTCTTTTATGATACTTTTGCATCCTTATGAATGACCGAAATTTCAAAATATTTCTTTTTGTGTTCCACAGATGAATAAGAAATAGCTTTTGACAACATGGTATTGAGTAAACAATAACAGATTTTTCATTTTAGGATGGGCTGTTTTTTTTAAGCTGATATTACCTGGTTACTTGTTTTTTCTTTTTTCTCCTCTAGCATATGTAACTGGAGTTTTTTGGTCCTTCAGTGTGATGGGACTCAGAGCTTGAGCCTTGGCACTGTTCTCACCTCACTTGGATAAAGAGAAACGAGCAATTTCTCTGGAGACAGTAAATGACTGCCAGCTTAAGTCACTGAGTGTCTGTCCCTCTGGTCTCAGGCAGTGTTATCAAGCATTGGTCATTGCTCTCTCTGAGCTGCTCTGTGTGTTTCTGTGCTTCTTCAGAGCTTCTCCACAGGTCAAAGTGCTAAAAGATCTGGACTCGCGGGGTTACACTCTATATTGGAACAATTTATCAGAGAGTTATACTTGCATTTAAAACCATTTATTTTGTAACCGTTATTACCTTTGAGAATTCACTCTATTGCAGCATCACAAGGTGAAATGCGGCGTAATATTTTCGTTCATTACAGATAAAGAGTTTTTATACGTTAGAAGCAAAACTGCCGCGCATTTGGAGCCTTCATTATGTTAATGTATGTTCAAAGAAAGCTTTATCAAATTGCCCTTTAAGAAATTATTACGGTAAGCATAGTTTACACTAAAATACCATCGTAAATGTTCGGCTGTATATTGTTTACTGTAAAAATCTAATAGTGGCCATCGTAGCAAGTTTTTTCATAGGCAGGTAAATCTTCCTTTTTATGAAAACCTATTTATGATTTAAGAAACATAACCGTGTAATGATTATATTGGTGTTTTGGTGTAAACAGAAGTACATTTAACAAGACAATAGAGGGCCAGTATTTAAAAACCACTGTACTGTAGGGCTTCCATTTGTTTTGGAGTGCATTACTGTTATTTAATTAAAGGTGTACGGCTTTAACCTAATGACAACATATTCCCCAGCGCTGAGGAACGTTTATGTGACGTTTGCATCAGAGCCACTGATGTCATCAATCAATGGTATTCATGCTGATTTAGCAGAAATCCATAAACACCTGGTCTTAACAGATCATCTATTACCAGTAAGGTAAGAAATTGCCTTCAGAAATACACAACTTCACTTACTCAGTGCAGAGCGTTATTTAGTCCCGCTTGCCTTATTTCATACTCTCTACAAAACCTGTCCAATAAAACAATAAACGTTCCTGTGGGACTATATGAGGGGTTGTAACTGGACATTATTTAAACGCAATAGGTAATGTCTTCTGTTTCCAGCAGTATAAAATCACTCATGAAAATGGGAAACCCAAGGGACATAATGTAAAGGCTGATGGATACTTTGAGGCAGTCTGTGGAAATGTTCTGATAACGCAGATGCAGTCTCAAATATTGGCAAGCGATCACTGTACTACGGGAGTTACCGTTTGTGCGCTAAACAGTAACTCCTGTAGTGCAGAAAAACTCTTGTGGAAATCAAATAAATCTGCAGTCACCCGCGCTGACAGCCTAAGTGGATTTTTATGTGTTCCGTCTTCAATAAATGTTTTCCACTATGTGTTTGCCAAACAAAAAGCATATTCCTCATCTGCCCCTCGAACCCGGTCGGTGGCATGAAGCTGAATCGGAGTTTTGCTAAAGATACAGCACATGTTGGTCTAAACATATTTCATTTCTTTCATTTGAACGTCAGCTTAGTTCTGGCTCCGTTAAACTGCTTTGTAAGATGAAGTATGTGTGTGTTGATGCCGCTCATCCGAGGTGGGACCGCCGTGCTGCGCCGCTCCCCAGATGATAACAGTTAAGCATGTGTCGCAGGAACTGCTGAAGCAGCTTGTCCTACTGTATCTCTCTGTCACCGCAGCGCCTGCGGCTCTCGGTAATCACCTGCATCTCAGATATTCATGGCCCGTCTTCCACGCTGAGAAACTGAAGTCACGGGTTTCTAAACACAGGGGGGAAAAGAGGGAGTGATGGAATTCTTTAATGACTTTACAAAGAAGCTACAGGAGGAACTGAAGTAGCATTGAAATAAACATGCTACCTTTCTCATGTTTGGTCTGTTTCTCTCTCTGCTTTTAAGTCTTTCACTCTGTTTACCTGTGGGCACAGACTGACTGTGCCTCTTTGTTTTATTCGGGTCAATGTAGGAAAAATATAAAGTTGATAGACACTTATTTAAAGGAACAGTACAAATGGATCACCAAACGTAAATTATTTACTCAGTTATTAAAGTCATTTATTCAGTTCTCAAATCCTTTAAATTCGCAACATTTTATTGGAACAAAAAAAGTCATTGTTTTAATTTAACTCTGAGTGCCACATAAAACTGGCAGAAAAAGGCCTCTGAGGTTCGCAGTTCTGGTCCTACAGGGGATACAAACCATTGAAAGCACAGACCTCTGGGATTACACGAGCCTTAATTGGGCCTTTCACTGTCTTCCCCACAGCTGTCATGTGTTTTCACAGCCTCACACTCGCTGGGATAACAGAGTAACTTGCTGCAGAGGAAAGTCTAGGGGAATAAGAACTAAAGGTGTGAGGGATGGGGGATGTGGACGGAGTACATGAACAGCAATAAAGGGCATCATTAGTGGCTGGAGTGTATTTATGCTGATTGGGTTAAAGCGAGACCCTGAGGACAGACTTAATAACATCTGGATTCTGGAAACTGGAAGAAAATGTGAGTGGTGCTAACGTATGTCACTGCCACAATGCTAGGGTGTTCTGGGTGGTTGCTAGGGTGTTGCTAGGGTTTAAAATCAAACTTTGTTTAAAAGAGACACATTTTTTCCACATTTTCTTTTGATCGTGGCAGCAGTAATCCATCAATAGGAGATTACATAATAGATAAATAGATTATAACCAGGCCTATATACAAAATCGAGTTGTTGCACACACATTTAAAAGAGGTGATTGGGTAATTGCACAGCCCAAGGTGTGCCGATTTTGCCATGTCTGTCATTACTAGCATAAACCGTTTAGTAGATCGGGTGCTAAAACAACACAGCATGCCATATAACACAACTTATCATTCTTAGTGAATTTGAAAAACAAAGCTATGACAGACACTATAGCAAAACCATCGCTGTAACTCGGATTACAAATTAGCCCATTGACTATTGACTATACGATTTTAAACGTGGAATACAGATAATTCAAAAACAGCCCTCCAACAAATCCAGGTGCTGCATGAAAACTAACAAACATATTGCTGTCTTAATCTACTCTCTGCAAAGCCCATTGAAACCTGCTCGCTGCCAGACAGAGGTGAATGCTGTAATACCATTTGAACTGTGCTTCGCGTATGGATGAACTGTGGCAGTGAGAAAGGAACGATTCTGATAGATCTTTTTGTAGCGTTTTCTCGACAGGCTTAAAGTAGAGCCCCAGGGGCGCTGAAAACCTCATTTAGATAGATCTATCCTTTGCCCTTGAAATCTCTTTTAAATAATATGTCATAAAGATTGTGAGCAGTTCGCTCTAATGTGACCAATGTAAGATTTAATTAGCTGTGAACAGTAATGAGCGCTGCTTCTACTGTTTTACATAGCTAGCGCCAGCGATAGCTGGAGTTAAAGTATGGCAGCTAAGCACTGTTTACCGTGATTTGTGATCTGTAGTGTTTTAGCCCGCAATCATGTCGCTGTTGAGATTCGAGTGTCCTTGATCTCTTGTCGTAATCTCTGAAAAGGCACCAAACGTAAATGAGCGTCTATTTTGAAACGGGGTTGGATGCGTTTTGCTTATTTTATTTTAGGCTTTAGAGCTGTTTGCCCATCTCTGATGTCCTAAGAGACTTTAGCGTTTGGAGAAGCTTTTCAACATGGAAACTTTCACAGGGTGAAGTTTGTATTTTATATTATGGATTATTGTAAACATGCGAATGCAGGAAAAATAATCGTGATTTTGTAAAACCACATTGTTTCGTCTTTAAGGAGAGATGAAATAAAGAGAGAAATAAACTTTCCTTTTTAAGAACAAACAGATTGTGCAAGTTTTTAACAGCGTTTATTAGCTCATGTGTCCCATCCTACGCAAATTGTATGTGCAAAGACAGAAAGTCTTGTTTTCCTGCAAGTGACATCATTCGAGTGATGAACATCCGTTACGGAAGGCCGGGTCTGTGACTGTGGTCATGATGTCATTCCTTTGGGGCAGAGCAACGTCGCTGATAAGCGAACTGTTCCTCTGGCCCCCTGCCTGAGCAACAGAAGGCAGTTAAGTGACTGTTTGGTTATGCAAAAACTCATCTGCTGCCCAAGATGATGTCAGTGGCGCTGAATGTACTTTATTATTAGAACTACAAAGAGTGACATCACAGGATAATGGGTGTGGCCTAAATTGCTTTTGGTGAATGATGTTGGTCCATTTGTTGGCTTCCTGTGCTGTCATTATGTTTCGAGTTAGGGTAGTTTTTATCTTGATCTGTTCGTTGCTAATGGATTCGATTGTAAAAAAAATCACCAAAAATACAAATCTTGACATCATTTACTTAATCTGACTACCTCATACAGAACAGATTCATACTGAGGAAGGTTTACACTGATTTTATATAATGAAACCCTATAGGAATAAAACCCCAGCAGCTGTTATGACTAAAGCACTATATTGTAAGTCCTCCGGAATCATACGTATCATGCCAGGATTGAGGCCGATGATGCAAACCTCGAAACCTTGATTCTCAGGTTTCTCATAATCGACTGTGACATGATAAGTTTAACACGGTGAAAAAAGTCATCTGGGTTTGGAATGACATGTCAGAATTGTCTTTGTTTCCGTGAGCTCTTTTGTAACGTGATGGATAACACAATGTATGAAGATAGCAAAGCTCATTCTTGCTCATGCTAAGCACTGAATCTCTTGATGCAGAGAATAAGCCTGAAGATATCCGAGCATGTTCTGCATGCTGAATGGGGGGCTATAGATAGCTCTGTTTAGCTCGCTGGCAGTGTGTCAGACATATGTAGTTTCTCTTTACCACAAGATGTTTAGATGTGACATGTCACACAGACTCTAATGGCAAAAGCCCCGACTAAACATCTGCTGCTCTTTATGGGTTTTCACACTTACACCATCACTTTTACTCAGACACAGTCGTGAAGTGTGTGTGTGTGTGTGTGAGACATTTGACTGAGTGTGTTAATGTATTCAGGTGTTTACCTGGAAAATAGAAAAAAATAAACAAATTGTGTGGATTACAGTACAGATGATTAACTTGTCTATCTCTCTATCTGTCTGTCTATCTGTCTCTCTCTCTCTCTGTCTCTCTTTCCATGTCTATCTATCTATCTATCTATCTATCTATCTATCTATCTATCTATCTATCTATCCCAGTGCAGTGTTGATTCACTGAGCCCTAGAATATTACCTGCTGTTCTCGTCGAGCTTTGATCTGCCATTTAAAACAGGCTGTAGGGAAATAAATTCCTCCGGTTTTGACAGTGACATACCTGGAGACAGACAGCTAAACTAAGCTGTCAAAGTGACTTGAAATGTGACTTACCGTAAAAGAAGCCACATATCTGTCAGAATCATCAGCAAACACTAGTTTTAGAATGTATGGTGCTACCGTTTATTATTTGGCATACACTTTATGACCTTGGGGAAAGGTTCTGCGGTACAAGTACAGCGTAGATCAGGAACCCAGTTCCCAGTTTACCCAGTTTAAATCCTAAATCTAAACCACCTTCAACAGATGGTTTAGTAATAACAGCAATAGCGTTTAAAGCTGAAGTGTGGAATACTTTTGATGTTAAAATACTGTCGTCTGTCCCAGTTTATTATGCAAGAGACAAGTAGGTTAGTAGGGTGAAATCTTTGAAAAATGTAAATAGAGATGGGAAACCTATGTAAAAACAAACATTACAGTAACGTTATACGTATTATACACTTTAGTTTATGTGTTGTCGTTAAGGTAAACTTGCAAACTAAATTCTGTTATGTTTACTGGCTTTTGTTACAGGCTAAAATTCTCCTATCACGGCCAGAAAAACTGCCCAAGCTGCAGCCAGAACATGACACTTTATGCTGTTTTGATATATTATGGGATGTTTTACAGTACACTAAACTGCAGGTGCTATTTCTGGAAGTTTTGTTGTTTAGAGGCTTTATTTAGCGCCTGTGTGAATCAACATGTGCGTATGGGGGGGGTTGGGTATTCCTCTGGGGTTCATTACGAGTCTGTGATTTTTCTAGCAGTTGTATGGCCTCTCTGGAGATTTGTGTTGGCAGGCTGTTGGCAAAAGTGTGTCTTTTTCCTCACACTTTTAACGAGGCTAACATCATAACGTCATAAATCTGTCCCTTATAAGTGGCCCTTCATTTTGAAAATGAATCTGTTTGAAACCCTTTATCGGTTTTAATTACACAGATTCTGTTAATGCTGATATCAGAAGTTATACTTGGCAAATGATGTAATAAGAATAAAGTATACAGTCTAGATGGCTGTTAGGCAATTATAATCTTTATTCACTGTCCTAATGTTTTGATGTGCCTTTATCATCACTGAAGAAAGCAACATGTTGTTGGGAAGAAAACAGTGTAGTGTTATTCCCAGGATCCATGAATTTTTAAAGCTTTTTCAAGGGCTATATTTGGCTTCCAGGAACTGTAAAGAATTCTTTGAAGGACACTTTTAAACTTTAAAAATATTTCATCATAAATCCTTCTGTACGTTTATTCACAATAAAACTACAGTTAATGGATCGCAATTGCTGAAGAATTTGGAGTGTGAGGGCCGCTTTGATGCTAGGGTGTGAGTGGTTTCAGCATGTGGTTGCCAGTCCTAAGTTTGATTGCTAGGTAAGCCCAGGTCCCTCATCTATTGTACTATAAGCATATAATTTGTATTGTATTTTTTAACAATTGGAAGGCAAAATGTGGAAAGTCGACTTAAAAAAACACCCTACCAAGAATACCCTAGCAACCACCCATCCAGAACACCTTTAGGAAAAGGAGGTCTTTTTTGTTCTGCGGAAGATAAAAATAGACGAGATGATCTTGTCTGTGAATACCTGCAGTATATAAACAGAGCGTGACAGATTTCAGTGATTTGTGTGAGGTGGTTGGTGCAAGTTTGTCAGGGAAGAATAGAGTGAACTTTATCATTTTTATGGTCGATACAAATACGCATATCTGCAGAATGTAGATGAGCCCTGATGATGAAGCTGAAGAAAGTTAGCCAAAGACATCAAAATCTGCTGTGCTGACTTTTGCTTCCATCCTCCGTGCCGTTGACTCTCTAGTTTAGCATTTCAAAGAGATTACAGTAGAATGTAGCATTTTGAAATGAGAGCAAACAGTTGCCTTTTGACACGCTGTCTCACTCGTTTTTGAGAGAACTGCACAGTGAGCGTTTATTCTGTTATGATTCTGAGTTTTTGGGTTCTTATTCAGATTTTGTAAATATAGCGTGCCTCTCATGTGAACATCTTGCAGGCATCATTTGAACAGATCCTGTGAAGATCATGTGAATGTGGACTGCCTTTATTTGAGTTACGATTTTGTCCACTGAAAGTCAAGTGAAATGCTTCAGGCATTTAGTCATTCAGGCTTAGACTGGGTGATCTCAGTTATGCAGTACATTCTAAACTCTGTAGTTTAAAAAAAATGAATTTGCTTGAGTTGTATTTTAATTTTTTTCTATAAAAGGGTTTTATATACAATGGCAAAAAATTAATAGAACCTAATAGGATGGAAATAAAGAATTATTATTTATTTCCATTCTGTTAATTAAATTAAAATTTATACAATTTATTAAGGAATATATGATGGAGGCATTACAAGTCACAGTAGAAAAGATCCAGCTGTGTGCCTGAACATATACATTTGCTTACTGGCAGTCTTACACACATATCTATATGTTTGTGTAACAGACTCTGGTCAGATCATCAGTGAAACATTGACCTCAAGCTAATCGGTTCTTTCTGTTGGGAGGAAAATCTCTCTAATTTTAGCCTGTCAGAAGCAGAGAATGAGACCTCTGAATGGGGACAAGTTCTACCTTTTTCCCAAAAGAGGTCTATTCAGAGAGGTGTAATCTGAGAAAATTGCTGTCAATGATTATAATGGTCAATTTTGCTGTTTGTTGCAGGCTGTGATCATTTTACCTCTCTTTCTATTTTAGAAGCAGTAGAGGCATTGTTGACATGATCCAGTTACCTGCAGGTAAACAGTGTCCAGACCACACCTTCTGAGAGACGTTGTATAAGGCAAACGTTTTGGAGGAAAATGGGCAAAGACAATACGTCTCTTGGAACTGTATTATATTTCAAGATCAAATCTCGTACAGCGGAAAAGAATGAAGATGTGGACACTCAGAGGAAATAGTGAAGCACAATAAACTGACCCTGAGGTGATATACTGTAGAATGAGTCCAAATGATAGAGAGAGAATATGTTCTGAAATGGGATTTCTGAAATCGGAGGATTGAGAAGGACATTGGAAGTCACATTTTTTGTGACATTTCGAAGAGTGGAAGTTTGAAAACTTTCCTCCTTCCACATGACTCATGTCAGAACCTCGACACACATGAGAAGTATAGAGCAGGAAACATCATGGAGGGTGACAAGGTAGTCCATCTCCACACCGACTTACTGCCTGCATTGTTTTTTTTGTGCTCAGTGCATCTAGATGCGTGTTATTTTGGTCTCATATCATCCATGTTGAGTCTGGCACCCACACAACCCATATAGCAGCAGTTAATGCAAGTTGCCCGGTTCATGCACATTATTGGCTGTGTTTGGAAAGGTCATGGGCAAACAGGGTGAAAGTTCAAATGACTTATCACAACTCGGCTTTAGAACTGAACGCTTTGGGAAACCCTTGACGCTTGAAACGTCAATGGATTTCCAAACTTGTTTTCAAAGTGGAGTAAACTTTATCAGTACAGCCTCGCTTTAGCTGTCGCGATTTGACTCATTTACAGTTCATATATTGGCCCAAAAGATATTTAATATTTTTCCCCAAACATTGCCTGACTGGCGGTGCAGTTTATTTTCTTGTCTTTGCTATTACATCATTTCGAATGCTTGTCTATGTGTCAATACAAGTTAAAGTTCAACTGTAGTGGATAAGCTAGAGAAGCTACTGATTTCCCCGTGTGATGGGCATTTTGATTCATAGTATAGAACGCTTGCAGGCAGCGGTTCTATACTATATAGGGATTGCTATCACACTGCACACATTGTGTGTGTGGGTTTATAGAAATCAGGACATACATGGAATATAGTTTAGGAGATGTGCACATGGGACAGCCGAGCAGCTCCCCTGAGGCGGATTTCACATGTTTTCCTCATGAATTCAAACAATCTCAGCTACACTACATTCACTGCAGCGGCTCCTCCACAAGGCGGTTACATACATACATACAAGTGAATTCAATTGCTAGACATCCAATATGTGAATCATGTATGTGTGAAAGCCCAAGATGGTTGCACGAGTTTTCATTGCGATACGAAACACTTTTGACTTCATCGGAATATGAGGTTTTACAGGCAGGACGGCGTAAAATAATGATACATTTCTCATAGTGTTGTTGTATTTGATCGATGGGCTTAAAACCTGCAGAAATTTTTTTGGGGTAATGTGCACAAAAAAATGGTTCGTAATCAGTGAACTCAAGGAATTAAATACATTTCATTTAGAATTAATTATTTAATTAATTAAGTACATTTTCATTAAGTGTCGCAGAGGTTGTGGGTTCGAGCCCCAGGGAACACCCATACTGATAAAAATGTATATCTTGAATGTACAGTACGCTGCTTTGGATAAAAGCGCTTACCAAACGTATAACTGTAAATGCAGTTCATTGGAGATACTGCACACATTTAGCTGGGAGATCTATTGTGGTCAGGAGATCCGAACAGATTAGCATCAACCTAACACTCCAGGGTTTCTCTGTGACCACATCATCTTACCACTACACCAGCTAGCATCCAGCATGAACTCTGCTTAAAAATGCTGTGTGCCGCTTCTTCCAGCGAGAGCCTCTGTCATATCAAGATGCATTGAATTTTAGCCCTATGGTGTATAAAGTGCTCATAAATAGTATTACTGGATGCCTCGTAAATTGTAGTGTGTCAGGGGAGATCTAATGAAGATTTGTGGAGCAGTAGGTCACATCCCACAAGGTCCAGGTCTGCAGAGTTTAGGAATGCTCCAAACGGTCTAAATACTCCTAAGAGAATTCTGAAACCATAATACATCATTTACATCCACTGGGTCATTACTTTGTATCATTAGAAGAATATGCTGAAAGACATTTCAGTGAATACGCTAAATTTTAGTGAATATCAATGACCGTTCAATAATATAGACAATAGTCACAATTATCTCATCATATTTTAGATGGAAAGCGTCATTTTTTGTCTCCCCTTTCCATTTCACCAGTCATGTTATCCATGCTGTGCATATTTGCCTGTGATAATCGGTTACCATAGTAACACAGGCTTGTGTAATGTGATGTTAACAGCGCCTGAGCACTGTAATACCACACGAGCACTACCCTGTATTAAAACGCAGCGAGTTTAGCCCCATCTCGGTTTTGTACGCTAGTCGTTCTCAGCAAGGAATTTAAATAAGATATGAGCCACAATGGGTCAGACATAACCAAAACTTGCTATAGGAACTATTAAATCGATTAAACGGTCTGTTGTGCGCGGATTAGTTGTGTTGTAAATTAATGTGTGACTTTGATGTTTGGAAGTATGCAGAATGTCACCGTGTTATTTTGTGCAGGTCATTCAGAACCACTACGTGGTCCTTAATTGGGTGGCTTCCCTACGCAGACTAGGTCGCTGTCCGTGGTGCTGAATGTAGCTGGACTCAAAGGGGAAGCACACGAGCTGGGAACTGAAGGCAAAGCTGTCAACAGCGGTACAGATTGTTGCACCAAAATTGTGTGCCACACAATATATGCTACAACATGCCTCGCGCTGTTCACAAATGCAGATTTAGCTGTAACTGTACATATTAAACTGTCTAATTTAATGTCACCTTTTGTGGTAAGAGATTGGCAAACTAGAGTTGCAGTGTGTTTGAGGTTAAAGATACCATGCATGAACATACCTTAGAATCAGGCAAGATCGCCTTTACGTGCTTGAATCATGTTTTATCCATTCCATTGCATTTCTGTCATGATATGCAATGCATTCTGGTGAACATGAAAAGGCACTCAAGAAGACAATATACACATATACTTCAACTGAGTCTTTTAGACATTGAGACCCCAAGGGCCAAGCTACCATTGCAATTAAAAGCATAACTTATCCAGCAACAAATTCCCCACGGTGACCGTGTTCCACCTTATCTGCTCAGCTGATTCACTGAGGAGGATCAAGAGCCAAATTTAAAATGTTCGCCTTTAGTTCATACGTGATGTCTTTCTGAACATTTTTTACCCATATTTAAATAGGAATTTGGTGGTATCTGCCTAAACATTTTTCGCTCGTCATACAGAAACTGTGTGTGTATCTCAAACAAATGTGTCTATCTTAAAATGTATGATATCAATTGTCAGAAATTGACCCAAACTTCTACACTAATTAAAGCGGACTATGGAGCAATGTGATTTCAAGACAAATTGATTTAAAATAATGTTTGCGACTCTTATGCGCCTAATATTTGCTGCGGTTTATTAGATGGCCACACCCCCTCAAACGCCTGTCAGAGTAACTCGCTTTATTATCTCTCTCTCTTTCCCCCCCTCGCTCTCTCTATCTCTCTCTCTC
>JAZGTJ010016991.1:0-12327 GCA_036877575.1 Botia almorhae
CGTCCCTCAGCATTCAGTGTAATTGACAGGAAGTGGCAGTTAAAGGAAATGCAAGAGAGCCAAAAATGGACAATGGTATTTGACTAAGTTTGCAGCAGACAGATCTGTGTGCAACACAGTGAGTGACATTTAGTTTTTAAAACAAGATTTCAAAGTGCTAGGGCCGAGTGTACAGCATCTGATGGGTAACATTGACTTTATGATCAGTGAATCAGTCTGTGAGAGTTTGACTGCTGAATGTTCTGTGTTTGCAGGTCATTCTCTCTGGGATTATAGGACTGACCACATGGAAACGGCCGATGCTTCTGCTGGTATGTGTGTTGTGTCAGTCTAAGACAAACTGTTGGTCAGCTGCAATCCGTAACTTTTCATGGATAAAAATTAACAAAAATCAGTTATTGAGCAAGTACATAACAGATCAGGGGGCTCTTACATGACCCCTAAACACAATTAAGCTTTGCCTGTTGTCTTTGTTTTTCTGTGTTATCTCTCACACAGGTGAATCTGTTTGTGTTGCTGTCAGTGGTCTGTATCCTGCTCAACCTGGCAGGGTTCATCCTCTGCTGTCAGGGAGCTCAGCTGGTCTCCAGCACCACTAACTGCGAGCTGGTGAGAGATCTGCGACCTCATACATGTTCTGCAATGTTGCCAGAGGTGTAGAGTTATTTACAGTGCAGTGTTTGATTCGATTGATGATTATATTGCCGAATATAATTGAATTAGTGGATTTAGAGCAGATCATCATCTCCATAAGACGTGAATGCACTGAATGCTTGTGTGTTTCAGAATGAGCAGAAAGATCTGTGTAACTGCTGTTCAGAGACCCCCAGCAGTCAGTGCCAGGAGGAGAAGCTGGTGAAGATCTATGCAGGTCACGCATGTGGCACAATGAGAATCCTGCTCAAGGTGTGTGTGTGTGTGTGTGTCCACGTTCCAAAACTCTGAATACAGTTCATTATATTGCATTAAAGGTAGGGAAGGCTATTTTGGAGAGGCTAGCAATAGCAAGTTAGCTAGCGTTGAAAGCTCATAATTGCTATGAGGATGTGAGGAGACTTTAAAACAACATAACACAATAATACTGTGCATTTAAGACTGAGAGAAATCCATTCATGTTTTCTTTTTTTCAGAAAGTGCTCTTTGCGTTGTGTGCGCTCAACGCTCTGGCCACAGCTGTGTGTTTGGTCGCCGCTGCGCTCAGATATCTCCAGATCTTCTCAACCAGACGACCGTGCATGGTGTGACAAATATCACAGATAAACCAAAACACCTCTTTCTGTTTTTTACACTGATTCAAATCTACATGAATGTGTTGTGTAGATGATTAAAGGATCACATGCGGAGGAGTCTAAATTAGCTTGATCCAGCTTGATATACTATGAAAACATACTATAACTTTCAGAACTACAAAACATTCTCCTTGGTCACAAAAGAGCATTTGTGGAATGTAAGGGCCTCTGTAAGACAGTCTGATGGTCTGCTGGTTATAATGGTGTAACTGGGACTGTCTTTGGCAGGAAGAAGCCAGGCCAGTTCAGGAGGAAGTGGAGGAGCAGACTCGTCTTCCTGACCCTGATGAGTTTGTTGCTCCTGCACCTCCTCCCTCTTACTTCTCCACCTTCTACTCCTACACCCCCCGCCTGGCCCGCAGGTATCACACGCCAGCCCTCTCTCGTCCTTGTCAAACTGTCCTCTACACTGTAATGTTTTGTCAGGTAACTTAAAAATATGATTTATGTGCCCATTGAACTACAAGATTATATTTAATTAATATAGCTTATTGCGCAGCTCTCTGGAATACTTGATTCTGATTGGTCAGTCACGACATGCTGTGGTCTGTTGTCCCCCGATAACAACAGCTAAAACTGATAACACAATCATCCGATCATTATGACTGGTATTACTTATATGTTAAATGTATCACTCAGCTGTCTCTGTTCTCGTGCAGGGTTTGAATTTGTTACAAAAGAGTTAATGAAATTCGCTTTGTGTCAGGGTCTTGATCTCTTTTTCGGGGTTTGTGATAACAGACAGCTGAATGTACATTATCTCTCACTTAATCAATCTGATTACATTGGGATATACCAACCACTACTTTTTGTAGGACCAGATTAGCTGTAATATTTCTTACCATTCTGCATTTTTGGTTGTTAACAGAGTATGATGTAATCTTTACAGCTAGAAAAAAGAATTCCATAGAATTTCAGTATATTTAGCTGATATTTGTCCATAACCAGATGTTAACTCACCTGATTCATATCTTACATAAGGAACTAGTGTTACACAAACCCAGAAACACTCGCACTTCGGCCTGGAACGCTTTTAAACAGAAACACTGCAGCATTTATCAGATACAAAATGTGGGTGGCAGGTTTCAGGTTTGGCAGACAACCAAAAAGTTTTGGCAACTGAAAACAGGGTTAAAGTTCTTCTGAAAAGCTTTTGGGAACTCTTGATGGAACACTCATAAGATGTTCTGATGCAGTTTTAACGGGTTCGGATCAGTTGTGACAGTGAATTGCTGTAGTTCTATCTTCTCATTGGGTTATTAACAGTGTGAATGCTGATGTTTTGACAGGATGTTTGGGGACAGTATGATTCCTCTTCCTCATATATACGGTGCAAGGATTAAAGGTGTGGAGGTCTTCTGTCCACTGGAACCTCCTCCACCTTACGAAGCTGTTGCATCACAGCCAGTGGCACAGGTACGAGAAACACCTGCATTTATCTGTCTGCTTTTATCTGCATTTCAACTCTGAAGACTGAGAGCAGTTATTGCTGAAGGTTACCAGATTGCTGTTTTGTTGGTCACTAATAGCCATTCCTGCAGTTATTGATTGACAACTGACCGTAACTTCTTATCATAAAAGAAAATAAATACTATGCAGGGAAAGCATTCATGTTATGAATAAAATATTTATAAATTATATAGTTGTCAATAATCAGTTATTACATAAATCAATATCGTAATAGCATCACGCTGCATAAATGAAACATTTTCTCAACGTTGTCTCATTGCTAAGGTTGCTAAGGCACCAGAAATGGTCAAATCTCATTAACTTCTCATTGACCTGATTGTCTCTCTAAGCTGCTGTCATTGCAAATGACTGATTTTGACCTTACATCCGTTGAAATGTCTCCTGCTGTAACAAGCACAAGGCTGTTTGGTTTACATTGCCTACAGCCCAGTCAAATCAGGGCCCTGCCTGCCAACTGACTCTGTATTTATATCAGACCCAGAATGCTGTGGGGCAGATTGCTGATCTGACGGAGGTTCTCACTGAGGGCGCAGACACAGAGACGTCCGCAGATGGTATGAACCAGCTGTATTCTTTCTTTAACACTTGTGGATAGAAGCAGTTTATAGAACCACAAACAGTTAAACAACAAGTGTGTTAAAACGTGTTTTCAGGGAACAACACTGTTCATGTCATTACACAATCTTACAGCACTGCTTACATGAACTGTTCTGTTGACAGCCCTTATATTATAGAGTTTCAGGGGCCTCTTATAAATAAACACTGGTATATTTAATAGGCATGTCATACTATCCAGAATTACATCATCTGTATATTAAGAGATGTGTATTTTTAGTGTTGTCGGTGTGCAGCATCTCCTGTTCACCAGTGAGAGATTGATCTCTTTATAGCTGTCTTTATCATTTAACATATTAAACGATAGCATAGAAGCAGAAAGGGAAAACTCTTTCAGTTTTGTGACAAAATTGTTCTCAATTGTCAACTGAAATATGTACCAAATGTACTTTACACTGAGAGACTTTAGGGCCTAAATGATCAAATGCAGATGTAGCAGGTGTAATGTCTAGCACTGTTGTTTCACACTGTCGTCATGGACCAGAATGATCTGGTATCAGCTGCAGCAGCTTCTGTTGCCAAAGATAACTCCAAGAAATGTAAACGTACGGGTGAATTCGCATCAGAACTATGCCTACTTGAAAATGTAGCTTTGTAGACTAGCCCTGTTGTTTCTTAGGGCAAAATGTTAAATGCCCTCTCTGAATAAATGTAAATGTACATTTCTGCATTTGGCAGACGCTTTTAACCAAAGTGACTTACAGTGCCTTCAAGCTATACATGTGATCAGTGTGTTTGTGTTCCCTGGGAATCGAACCCACAATCTTTGTGCTGCTATTTTGATGCTGTACCAATTGAGTTACAGAAGCACTAATGAGACGATGAACGCTTCATCACAGCACCATAGAGCTACGCCTCTGTTATTGTTTTGAATATGTGACCTCTAGCAGTGAAAATTACATATTGTGCATTTAACACAAGCTAAAACTTAATGTTTTATACATTTATGGTGTAACATGTTCATTCAGACAGGTGCTGTCAGACCGCCATACTGAGTCCCACTCCACCAACACAGTCCAGAGAGCCTCACCCTGCAGTCTCTCCTCCCAGAAGACCCCACAGAGCTCGCCTGCGCAGGTCCAACAGTGACCCTGTCCTGCTGGACCTCACTGCCAAGGGTAGGACAAGAAGCTCTGTACTGAATACAGGCAAACTGTACTGTATCGTGCACATGGACTCAAATATTATTTTGTTTATCCTTGTGTTTATCATGAAAGGAGCAAAAACGGACATAATTCCTTTTGAGTGAGTGTGAATTTTAGCTCCTCTCTGATGACTGGAAGGGTGATTATCACTTTCTGCTGTCTGTCTCCAGAACAGGTTCACTTCTAGCAGTAAATCCAGAGAGTCGCTGTCTGTCAGCGGCTAATTTAAGCACACTTTAAATATAGGGCTTCCTCTCATAATTACTGACACATGGTGTTCAGAGATCTCACTGCCTTGTGTTGCGTTACTGCCGTCCATTAGTGCTGCACCATACTGAAGAAAATGTGATGTGTGATAACTAATGTGATATTTGTTATGATAATGCTTTAATTTGTGAAATCAATTTAATTGATATTAAAATATAATTAACAAATGGAAAATTATTATATATAAAGTTATTATTATTATATTATATAACCAACATTTGTTTCACATTATAAAACATACAGATATGGAAAAGAAACATATTCCAACGAACATTTGCATGCTGGTCTTTGCATAACTTTTTGATGCATTAAAATCATTTAGTTATTGCAAAATATTGCAGTGTGCATCTGTGATATTTGGATTATTGCAGTATTGCAGCCCTAATGTCTGTTTTCCAAAGCGTCTTTAGAAAATGCCCCCACTCTCACACACACACACACACACTCTTACACACACACACACACACACACACACACACACAGTACAGGTGCTCTGGTGTTGGTCTGGTCATGATTTTGGAATAAAGGAGGACAAAGTGATTTCATGTCATCAATCAGTTCTCATTTTTTTAAGGTGTAACATTTTGGCTTCATGTGTCTTTAAACAGATGTGCCATATAGATGTACCATATATTTATATATTGCTTTTCTTCTCCATTACAGTCATAAGCTGTGAGGCTGCCACGCAGACAGAGTTAGGAACAGGCCTGGCTGCTGTTCCAGGGTCAGAAACTAAAACAGAGCAAGAGACAGTTACACTACGACGGGGGCGTGGCAAACGGAAGCCCCGCCCTAACTCCATGGTGGACTACCAGAGCTATAAAGACACCAAATTGCTGGTGGCACGTTTTTTGGAGCAGTCCTCCTGCAGCTTGACTCCTGAGGTACAGGAGCTGGTGAACAGCATTAAAACCGTGCTGCGCTCTGATGAGGAACACATGGAGGAGGCTGTCCGCTGTGCCAGCTTCATTGACCAGGCAAGCCACATAAGAGAAGATAAAATTGAGCATAGCAATGTTGAAGTGATAGTTCACCCCAAAGATCATTATCATGGTGTTGCAAACCCACGACTCACCTGCTTCCACAGAACAGGATGTTAGGCAGGATGTCCGAGCAGTTCTTTTTAGTTCCAGTACCATGAAAGTACTGATTGATGACCACAGCTGTGGCCTCTGCTCCCCATCTACAGTCATTGTATTAAAGAAAGCAGCTTGGATTTCTGTTAAAAATCTTATTGTGTTTCCTGCAGGAAAATTATACAAATAAATTATACATTTTCTTGTAGTTTTTTGGAAAAAGATTTAACAAGCACCACTTGCAGGTGACGTGAATTCAAATCCTGCTTTAGTTACGTCTCATAATCCTGTTTGGCCCTTTCCATCCCATCTAGACACAAAATGGCAGGTTTCTGTTATATATAAAATATAACTCTACAATGTTTCATTAATGTCTCCAGGCCATCATGGTTTCAGAAGCTGCACCAGCACAGGCCACCCGTCGCAGACACCTGCAGGTAGAACCCACCTCCCACACGCTGCCTCTGCGCAAACAACCGGGCATCCTTCACCTGCGCAGCTGTGGCGATCTCAGCTCCTTCACCTTGACGGAGCTGCAGGGTGGAGTGGAACGCAGACGGGGCACGCACACGCCCTCCCACTTCCGAACAAATTCCAGGCCGGGCTCTCGGGCAGGATCCCGCCGCCTGGAGCAGGAGCGACCACACAGCCTTATAGGAGTCTTCCGAGAGACTGTCCTGTGAGTGACCAGACTAAACAGACTGTATTACAGTGCGCCCTGCCGGATGGTATAGTGAGCACCACAATACGATGGAGCAAAGCTCATAGTACAAGCAGCTTGTTCTTCAATTCTAGCGTGTCTAGTGGTGTCAGCGTCTTAACAATATTTGCTTCCCAGAACGTTCTATGAATGTTAGTTTTTAAAACAACCTAAACAGAATGCTCCTAGAACATTACTATAGAACCTAATAGTTCCTAGAACATTACTATTTGGTTCCCAAAAAAAAAACTACTGTTAGAGGAACGTTCTGTGTTCAACAGTTGTGATTTATTGCTGCATTGTTTTAATTAATTATGCCTCAGTTCTTATAAACACTGGAAAACAGTTTTATTTACCAAATGTTCCTTATGTAAAAACGATAAGTGGCATTTAAAAATGAACTGTAAAAAGTACAGTATTACTAACCATTATATCAAGAAAAACATTAATCAGCAATCTTTTGGATAAAAATGTGTTATTTGGGTTGGTGTGCTATAGGGAAATACAGACTGCTGATTAAAACAGCATATTGTGAGGGAATTTTTTTATTTGACCATTTAAGGTAATTTTCCTAAGGTGTCATTCAGAGGTTTATTGTGCATTATTACAGAACTTGTGACACTCGTGTGTTATTATGAATGAATTCACTGAAGTTTAAACATGATCTTACAGCTGTTATCTGAGTCCTTCATTTATAACATCATAAATGATGAATGAAACACATCACGCAATAATAAAATCAGTTACTCTTGAATGAAGTGTGTGAGGGGTCTTCAAAAACTTCTACCATATGAAGAAACAGTTTTCTAACAAAATATTACAACTTTCAAGTGTTTCTTATATTTAACACATCTTGGCATGCTGTCTCTCATCGTGGCCAGTGTACACAACAGTGTTCTGAATGTCACGATGATAAACAGAAACTGTAACTGTACGTCTTACATTCACGCGCATATTTGGTGTGTATGTGATTAAAGAGACAATCTGGGTTTATATGCTCTCAGTAGTTCATTTAATTGTGTAAATACTGGTACAAACATTCCTGCTATGGTGAAGGAATGTGTCAATAATAATCACAAAAAAGCAGCAAATAAATAAAGCTTTACAGAAAGTGTTTTACTGTAGACACTGACAAACAATTGTAGTTACATTCAGAGCAGGTGCATTATAAACACTAACCAACCCACCGTTTCTTATTTCCATACAAAGCACAACATAATTGAGGCCTTGTGTTCTACAGTCATGAGGTATGAGTCTGTTTAACACAGTCTTTCATATGTACATTGATATTTCCTAAATGGTGTCATTTCAAAATCACTTTAAGCCACTTGTTTTGTTTCTCCGATATTAAATATTCAGATGCATCACTCATTAAAGCTCGCAAATGATGTAAGTTGGATACAGATATCTTGTACTGTACAGTGCAGAAGTTTCTCACACATATATTGTTATATTGAGGTGCAGCGTTGATACATGGAGAAATGCTTCTCATACATCTCGTGACCGTTCAGAGGTGATTAGTAGAGATTACAGTTCACTGAAACCACCGTGACTCACATCACTGTCTGATGTCTGTACAAAAGAGCATCAGAAAGTGTTATGATAAAACACCATGATGGCAGCCATTACACTGGCAAAAACTGCAGTAATATTCAGCCTGTGGGAGAAACTCATGAGCACATTTTGTTGCTTTAAAGAAATATCAAGCAGAAGTACAACAGGTGTCAGACTTACACAGCTTGCCTTCACTATTATAAACATGGTATATATTCTGTGGATATACCGCATATATGATGCTATATATAAATATGTATTTATATATATATATAAGTGTCTAGCTGGTTTTATAAGTCATTTGTTGCCACATGTCACTCACTACAAGAATAAATAGCAATGCATACCACTGACAAAAAAAGACCATGCGCCACACAAAACAAACAAAACTAAATCAGACATAAACATGAGGCCCTTCCTGTCTTAATGACTTCTGTTTCATTTAGCAAAAGAATACAGTGCCAGTGAGGCTGGAATGTAGCAGAAGGGGTAAATTTAGGAACTGGTATTGTATGCAAAACAAGTACCACAGTACCACGGAAACCAGTGAACATCTCAAAGATTCATAATCCATCAATACAAACCATACATGACAATAGGATTGATCACAACAGAGATGTAACACTGTGGTGATGTCATCGTGACATCATCTATAATGCTGTATCGTTTAGTTGGTGGCATAAGAATTCTTTGTGAATGTTTCAATAGTATGTGTGTGAGTTTAAAAACAGAAATCCAGGCAACACTTGATGGTAAACTAGGGGAATCTGGTCAGTAAGCTTCTGTAATAAGTTGTAAATAAGCTTCTCGTAAACCATTTTCTGCTTGTCAGAAAAACAGACATTAAGAGGATTTTCAGATTTTCTAACAAAAAATTTACATTTATGGTGTAACATTTCAGTGTGTAATAGGTAGTAATGGAGACGTGCCAAAGCATGCCGCAGGACAAACACTAGCTTTGCACAACTGACACTATATTGTTTAAAAGTTTGTGTTGCATCGGTTCATGTTAAGACACTCTCTTTAAACTAGTACTGTGGATTAGTACCCAAACCAGAGTTATAAATCCCCCAAGATATCCACCTCAGAGGCATGAACATGAAAATACAGACATGTGAACACACTGGTGAGGACACGCTCTGTTCTTCAGTAATGAGTGAAAAACGATCACATGTGAACGACACTTTTAAAGATATGAAAGTGATGATCGACGAGGTAAAAACAAGTTGATCTTAGAATGAAATTCAATGAATAAAAGATTTTTTCTCTCCCCAACAAAAGTTTCACAATGTTTTTCAAGTATGAATTGTTGAAACTAAAATGCTACCAATATCATTATACAGATTATTAAGTCAGAAAAAAAAATATTTTCTGTGCATTAAAACATGAAATGCAGATGTTCACAACAAATTAAATATTGCACATCAGTGTCAAACAAAAGATTTAAAAGCAGTAAAAGACTTCAAACAGGACAGTTAATTTTTATAAGGTTCCCCCCGTTTACTGTTAATGAGGTTTATTTAAAAATGGCCCATAATGACCTTTAGAGTTTAAGGTACAAGTAATATTCTGTTCTCTCCAAATTTCCCTCCTCTATATATTAAAGAAACTTCACTCACTCTAAATGTATTTTCAGATCAGCACTTGAGAGCTAAAATATCCAAAATACTTTCTCACAATATGGCATCAACATCTGGCATTATCTCTATTCACATGTGCTCTAATACAAATCTACAGTATACGCGTACAGTAGACAAACTATTTCAGTTTTGTAATTATTGTGTATATTTACGAGGAATTTTGCACTTTTTTGATGAACCACAAAGGTCCAAGTGTTCTCAAGTTTTGGTCCCTTTCTGCACATCTGTGTTTTTTATCTACAGATATTTTGCTGCTCACCCATTTTGCTGTGTTAGTTGGAGGATGGTGGAGATTTCCCAGTATTTAAACTCTAGGCAGGTTGGAGGGTTTAAATGTGCCTAAATGTTTTTGGTTGTTCAAGTTGTTTCAGCCCAATTCACTGTGCAGGTCTCATGGCATCATAGTGCGTTGAAGATACATGCAGAGAAATCTCCACCCTCCTACAGATGAGGAGGACATCTGCATCACTGACAACAAGAGAAACATCCAGTTTCTCCTGGAGTCAAAAAATCTACAAGACATTCAGTGACTCCTACTAAAGGGAAATGTGTGACATTTTATTTCTCTGTGGTTTCTCTTTTATATCTCAGGAGATCTGAAGGAGATCTGTTTTGTTTAATTGAAGTGTAAGCTGTGTCTCATTTGTTTCAAATGATTTTTCTCCTGAGCAATTTTAGGAGAAACATCTGAGACAATTGTAAAATAGATTATGGAGCAGTAAAATAAATGTCGATTTTATAACTAAAATAATCTGGATTTATGTAAAGTTGATGAGTAATGTTTGAGTTCATATTGAAATCTTCAGTAATATTGACATCTGATTGCAGACTTGGCAAATCTGAGCTCAGTTTGAGACACTGTTGAGATCTCCTCTGAAACTCTAATGGAGACATTTGTGAGATTTCTGGGTTGTTATGTTTCCATTTGCTCTCAATTTAATCTAATTTCCTACGTGTACTTTTGTCAGCCCATTCCTCTGTTGACTCCTCGATTCCACACTTGATGGCTGACACAGTCAAATAAATAGCTATCACTTCATTTTGATGGTCCCCTTTACACATATTAGTAGACTAACAGACTAACAGCCTACTAATAATCAACTAATACTCTAATGAGTTAGTTGACATGTAGGTATTGTGTTACAGTCAAGCGAATGTCTAAAGGCCACCATCAAAGGTGTAACCAATAAGGAACAGAGACAGTTTGATAAGGTAAATTCCTTTTCCGTGATGTGCACCTAACAATCACGCTGAACATCTCACAGCTGGACATTTTTGCCACCCACTAACCTCTGCATTTTAAATACAGTGTGAGCAGAATTTGGTTTTCAGAGTAATTTTGAAGGAGGTTATTTTCTGTGAAGGGAAATGCTGCGCTCTTACTCTTGTCAATCACTTCCTGTCCCTGACTTCGCCCATCGAGTTGAATGCACACAGAAGTTTTAGACAACACAGCAAACTCACTCAGAGTAACAGAAGAAGAAGATGAGGAGACCAGAGAGAGCCTCGTTTAGCAGAGCATCATCAGGTTTAATCACACAGTCACCAGTCCACAGGGCTGAGAGTTTACATTGAGATTAAGGTTATATCTGGTGACCACAGGACAAGTAAGCATCGCACCTTTAGATGTAAACGGGCTGCTCCTGGGCTGTTAGCAAGCGGTACATTGCGGCCGGCATCGTCTTCATGTGAATCTGTTTGAAGGGGTGAAAAGTGGGGGTCAGCACACTGGTATCCACAGTGGGGTACAGTGTAGTGAAGGTACAGTGCGTCTGCTGTTAGTGAGGGTGCTGGCAATCAAACCCATGATCTACCAGCTGATCTACAGAAACATCAGCACTGAGGAAACGACTTACTATCACTTCTCAAGCTACTCATAATTTAAAGCTTTCAACAGAAATAAATGTTATTGCTTGTAAAAATGCATTAGCTGAAGCTGTTTAAGGAGGCATCTTTCAATACATATTTATAAGAACAAAATATATAACACACATTAAAATGTTACACAATAAAATCAGATGATAATTTTGATGACAACAGATTGGAATAAGCTTTAATTTGTTAATATTAGCGAACTACCTCAGTACTAACGAAACTATTACAGCATTTATTCATAGTAGTTTTAACATTTATGGTTATCATTAGTTAATGAACTAACAATTAACAATTGTATTTGTTTAAACTAACATTAACAAAGATTATTTATATTAATGAATACTAATCCAGTAGTTTCATGATAATAGTTTGGAGAAACGGTGAGAATTTGTGACTGTGGCACTGTGGAGCTTCTACCCAGACGTACCTCACCGACTGCATTAGACAGAATGTGTACAATCTTCTCATGAGGAGTGGCCACAACACTCTGACTGTTGATCTCAATGATCCTGTGCCCCACACGGACCCCTCCACGCTCTGCTATCCCCCCTCTCATCAGACTACAGATCTAAAGAGCACAAAACACAAGTCATGTGACTACTGACAGGCCTTAGGGACAGTGTTCCCATAACGGAAAGTTCTTCCATCATTTACTCACCCTCATGTCATTTCAAACCTTTATGACTATTTCACTGA
>JAZGTJ010016993.1:0-12323 GCA_036877575.1 Botia almorhae
TCTGTGAAAACATCTGCCAGCTGGTCTGCGCATCCTCTGAGCACCCTGCCAGGAATGTTGTCTGGGCCAGCAGCCTTCTGTGGGTTGACTCTATGTAGCGTCTACCTGATCGTAAAGAGGAGCGGTGGTCTTCCTCGCCGTCACACCATTCTGTGCCTCAAACCGAGCGTAGAAGTTGTTCAGCGCATCTGGGAGGGAGGCATCACTGTCAAAGGCAGGTGATGTTGTCCTGTAATTGGTGATGACCTGGATGCCCTGCCACATGCGCCGTGTGTCTTTGGTGGTCTCAAAAAGATTATGGCTTTGCCTTCCTGATACCCCTGGACAGTTTGACCCTCGCTGTTCTTAGGGCCGCTCTGTCACCTGCTCTGAAAGCGGAGTCTCGGGTCCTCAATAGCGCATGCACCTCTGCAGTCATCCACGGTTNCTGGTTGGAGCGTGTGGTGATGGTCTTGGAGACGGTGACGTCATCAATGCACTTGCTGATGTAGCAGGTCACTGATGTTGCATATTCCTCCAAGTTGGTGAAGTCGCTGTCAGTTGCTGCTTCCCTGAACATGTGCCAGTCAGTGTATTCAAAGCAGTCCTGAAGAGCAGAGATGGCTCCTGCTGGCCAGGTTTTCACTTGCCTCAGAACCGTTTTCAAGCGTCTGATTAGCGGTCTGTATGCTGGGATTGGCATAACAGATATGTGGTCTGAGTAGCCGAGGTGGGGGCGGGGCTTCACACGGTACACGCCGGGTATGTTTGTGTAAACAAGATCCAGCACGTTTTTCCCTCTCGTTGCAAAGTCCACATATTGATAGAATTTAGGAAGCACTGACTTGAGATTTGCATGATTGAAATCTCCAGCAACAATAAACAGTCTGTCTGGGTTTAAGCTCTGCAGCTCACAAATAGCCCCATACTGTTCACAGAGCTGGGCGGAATGTATACAGCGATAATGAGAACAGTTGTAAATTCCCATGGTAAATAAAAAGGTCTGCATCTAACAGTCACAAACCCCACCAGCGATGAGCAGTAACTAGAGACTAGCACTGAGTTCTTGCACCATTCTGTGTTGATATAAACACACAATCCACTGTCGCGAGCCTTACCGCACAGAGCTGTGTTTCTGTCGGCACGGAGACAGCCCATCTAGCTCAATGGCGGCGTCCGGAACTCTGTTGCTGAGCCACGTCTCTGTGAAAACAAAGACGCAGCAGGCCGAGATCGCGTTGCTTCTCCAGCAGATCATTATGCAGAGTGGCTGTAGCGTATTTTCTGCATTTCGTGAGTATGTTGCGGTTGTATACGCGAACACCGGTAGCATCGATGTCCATGCACCGTTGAATGTTTACTAAAACAAACAAAAAGCACCATTTTGTATCCGGAGGGGCCGCTGCGCACTACTGTCGCGCCATCATCTTGGATTGGATGAGAACTGAATGTCGGATACGTTTTATGTCAGAGCTAATACACATGTTCCAATCACTGCGAGTGTGAACAGTCCCTAAACCTACTGCACAGCAGTCGCATATAATGCAGTATAATGCCCCATTAACAATAGTTAGTTGAACCTACAGGTAAAAAAAACTCACTCACCAACATAAGGTTATTTAGATATGTAACTAACAAAACAAATTGAATAAACAGACAAATAACTAGAGTTCAGTTAATTTTCTACCGTAATAGAATTTTTTTTTAGTATAGGCCATATGCCAAGGAATTTACTAAAATAAAACTGAGCCATCTCAACCTGTCTGACCCTAAACCCAAAACCCTTCACATTATTATGCAAATAATAGTGCATTAGACTTATAGATGGTAAAATTAAGCCAATCAAAGTTTAACAAGATTTTCACTCTTCGTGTCACGGATGTGACATTAAAAGTGAATTTATATATAAATATATAAATAATATGTACATTTAAATTCAGTTCTCATTGTTCCCTTCTGTGCAAAATGGACTGCAAAGTCAGATTAATGAATGTGTTATGTACCTATGCTTATGTAATGCAATGACATTTGTACATTTTTATGTGTGGCTTACATATTCAAACACTTTATGGTGCCACTGTACTTATTGTGTATGACATTTGGCTGTAGTCCTACAATAGTTCACATTTTCCTACAGAATACAGGGAAGACAAAAAAAAGAGACACACTAACTGCGTTCACACCGCCGCCGGCGAGAGCGTCAAAAAGCGCCGAAGGCTTGGTCTTGTAATTTAAAGCGGCCGCAAAGCAAACAAGCATGTTGATCTTGTGCAGACTGACCACAAGTCACCGCAGCTCTACAACACCTATTTTTTGTTTAATCCAATATGTCTTCTACATTCCGATTGGTTGCCGCCTAGCCGCGTCATAGCTCATTACCATAAAGTTGAACTGACTTCAACTTTTCCCGACGTCCACACCGCCCAAAACGTGCCGCGCCGCTTCTCGCCGCCGGCTCCCATTGAAAATGAATGACTTCCGGCCACTTTGACGCTCTCGCCGCCGGCGGTGTGAACGCACAGTAAGGGTTAAGGGCATATACTGCAGCCCTGTCATCTTACAGTCTGTTTACTATTTTTTCTTTTTAAGCAATTTATTAAATAAACTTCTAAATGTACTTATATATAGAATTATATATTACAGAACACTGCTTTTTGCACTAATGCTTTGGATTTAATCTAAATTAAATCAAAACCTTATTTTATTTGATATTATGAAAGTCAACGAGAAATGCAGCAACCACACAATGGCAATACAGTGGCATAACATTCTATATACTGCTGCGGTATTACATCTCCAACTATGAAATTAAAATGAAATGTATACAGCTGTTATTGTTAGAGGCTTTTTAAATAAAGAAGCATTGCAAAACCACGTCAGCATGTATTTAGATCATTTGCTAAAATATATGTCCTGAGTTTAATAACCTAAATGCATTGGCAGTTTGGCAGTCATTCTTTTCAATTGTCAATCAGAATTTTTCTTCAGGAGATGCAAATGGTTGAGATGCTTTTATCTCACTAAAGCATGTAGCTTCTGCCTCAATACGCTGATCAAAGCCTTTGAGGCAATTTGGTGTTATAGATATTTTCAATCATAGACACAGTTGATTGGGTTGTGTTTGTGTTCTCAAGGCAATTTTGTTTTTTGAAAATCTCTTAACTTTCTATGCTGTGATGAATGGGTTTATGGATTTATGAAACTGTGGATATGTTTACACGACAATGATGTAAGTTTATCTGTCACATTTTTTAAGTAAAGACGACAACATTGTCAAAATGATTGCCAAATCTGAGAAAACGCTAAAATAGGTTAAATTATGCATGTCAGACCAGTAGTTGGCGATGTCACTAAATATACTAAACTGTCACTGTTGATGTCACTGTTTTTACAAATTGCACTATAAAACCTGTTTTTGGAAGTTAGCATTTTTAGGTGCCAGTAACATTGTTGTTGTGTAAATGTATATGGTTTTCTGTTTTTAGTTGAACACTGTGTTCTGTAAACAGCCTCTGAATTTAGTGGAATGCTCTGAATAACATTTTAAATATCCAGCCAATCCTTTTGGCTATGTTTCAGAAGTCAGACACAATTCTAATGGGAGTCAGTCTCTGTGTCCGAAATCCCATACTGTGACAGTACATACTGGATTGAATTAAGTAAATAATTATCATTTAAAAAGTAATATAATTATTCACCATAATTAATGGTTAATAATAATTAACCATTAAAATAGTACATTCTTTTTAGTGCTGTATGTGTGGGCACAATAGACAATCTTGGTATTTCTCACCTACTGTAATTTGCATACTGTTTTAAGCCTTTTTTTTGCTTAATGTTTTCAGCTCTAATTTGTTTGTTTGCATTTTTTAATCAAACAACACATCACATCTACACACTAAACAACATTTGACTCAAAAAACTTTTAGAACAGTGGGTTTTGATGTGAGTAAATAAAGGTTAACAATATTTGAAGAGACTTTTCTAAATTACAGTCATTGTTATATATCATAGTCACTGCTATTGCTAGTCAATAGCTCTGAGATTGCCTACCCTACCTTTAAATTACAAGTGTCTTGCATAATGTCAGCAAAGCTTTTGATAGGCAATCGAAGCAAAAACCTTGGCTGTTCAACTAAAGGAAGGATACAAGTTTCCACACAGCCAGTTAAAAGGCCAAATTCTGCTGTAGGTGTTTGTGGCTGTTCAAACTGTCAGATTGGGCCAATATTGTTACATTCTGCTAAATTCAAACTAATTTATTGCTCAGATCTGATTTTTGGATCTTCACATTATTTTTTAAATGTGACCAATTTAAGATTCCAGTGTGAACTGGTCAAAGTACTGCACTACCACCAGAGCTATCAAGAATTCAGAATGACTACCACATATAGTCCTAAAAAATAAAAACCGGATTCACGTAGCTTTAGAATCCACCCGAAAATGCGATTCCTATGTATAAATTCGTGTGTACTAAAAAGCAAATGTCAAACACAACACAATAGTAACAAGTTGTTCATATTTTATATCAATTGTAAAAAAAGAAAATCACATTCAGCTTCTCAATATTGACAATGTGATTAAATCAATATGAATTTATGTATCAGTCAGGTTTGGCTTGTCATCCATGAATTTAAAATTGCTGGTCTAAAAAAATATGACAAATACATCCTAGAAAATTAAATAAACTATCATGTATTAGGTTTGTTTATTTGGAAGTCTTCTGTGCCTTCAGTAATAATAAACACCAAAAGCAGCTGCTGCACAAAACAAACTGTCCTATAAGGAAAATATAATCCAGAAATAAGACAAAAATTATAATTCAATATCTTTAGTGTAAAGTCAGTTTGTATACTCCTCACTTACATTCATGTATATCTCCTGAGCATAACTATCTGTGTCCGCATCCCAGAATGAACGGGTTGCCATCCTATAAAAAAAATCCATTCAGTGACAAAATTGTCTTAGTCTGTATCTTTGAAATCAATTACAATCAAGTCTTTATACATATAATATGGATTAAAAATCTCTATTACTTCTTTAACTTTACAATTACCTATACAATTACTCAATACAAACTGTACACTTAACTGAATAATATTACAATTGATTAACATACAATTATAAAAATGGGCAGAAAGTTTTTGCTGGATTATCTTTATGACTGTCTGTCATATGTAATGTTAACAGTATCTTTTATTAATGTATTTTCATTTAAACATTAAAAGATAAATGTATGTCATCCTAACACCTAACATTTTTAGACAAATCTAGATAACTCCAAGAGGCCCTTTAATGACCAAATTTTTTGTGCAAATATTTCACATATTTTAATCACATTTTATTATATTTAATTCCTTTACACGGTTGCTTTCTATTGCACTTACTTGACTCCCTGTCCACGCTGTTCTCCAACAACCACCTGCACAATGAGCTTGTATCTTTCAAAGCCCACATCTGGCCATTTACAAAAACACATGTACAGTTATTAAAGAAGCTCTGTAATGTATCTGGTGAAAATCTCTCTTTATTTATACTCTGCATGTTGTCACAAATCTCCTAAGCCTCTTGTTACCTTTTAGTTTGTCTTTAATACAGTCTGCTAAAGATCTTGAAAGTGTGGGAATCACCTCTGGATTATACTGCACTCCAGAGAGCTGTTCTCTAAGGATTACTCTCATACACTCTTTTGCCACCCCTGCCTTGAACCTGTAAAAGAGAAAATTGATTTCTGAAGGGTACTTTTTTGAGTAAATTTCATCAGGTGTTTTAACTAAACAGTTTAGAGGGGCACTGAAACTTAAAATTGCAAAGTAGGCGGTCAGCAGGTTTAGAAACTGCCAGATGTTTTACGTTATTTTTACAGTTTAGCTAGATGTTTTAGCTGGCTATAAATTAGCATTCAAACACTTGAAAGTAACGACGCTTGTCTTACTTATGTTTATAATTGGGTCTGATGAGATACGTGCTCGCTGCAGCCTCCATAAAGTGAAGTTAAAGCATTCCGCCTACAGACAAGATTCTGGCTTTACTGTTGTTGTCATAGCGACGCTCTCGGTTTCATCCGGGGAACGGTCTGGCGTGATGACGTCACTCGCGAAAAGACGAATGCAGAAATTACGTTTAGTACAGCGTGTGATCTATAGACGTGTCATTCGATTTAAAGCGCTTGCTACTTCTCTTGTTTAATCGTTTTTCAGTTACTGTAGTTTAAACATTAAATTATTTTAGTTTTGTTTTATTACATTATATTTGTTCTTGAAAACACAAAAACACAGTTGTATAATTAGATCATGAATGACCCAGAACTGCGATGTCTACATTAAAGTAGACATTTTTTATTTGTTTATATAAAACATAAGTAATGTTGTATGTGTGTGGCATTTTTTGCATGACATTGCAAAGAAAGACCCACATATACACTGTGGGTTTGTGAAACTCAGGGTCGTCTTGTGGTAAGTGTATGTGAAGAGCTTGTAATACAGTTGATTTGCCACTTCTGATTTCTCCATATCAAAACACCAAAGGAAGTGAAAAAAGAACAAAAATATAAAAAAAACTACTGCCATTCTACTGCATGTGAATCTGGCGAGTCTTCCTGTCTGTACCTCCCCCTGAAAGCCAGGGGTTTTCTCATAAACAACAGTACGACAGTGCAAAGCATAAATCAGCAGAAACGGGAAGATGTTTACACCTCTGGTGGCGTCCATTTGCTGTTACATCTTTAGCATGAAGGGTGACCTCAAGACGACTCTCTTACTTTTGTCATTCTTGATGCATTTGATTCTTAAAGGTGAGTAAAGATGTCACAATAATATTCAGCTTTGTCTTTTGTTCATTTGCATATGCTAATCACTAAAGTAGTTTCATTGATGAAGGTGTATCTTCTATTAGTCAATACCATTGTGAGCAATTTTTGTGATAACTTAAAACCATTTTGTGTAAGATGATTTCTGGTGAATGTATAAAATTAGTTTACACTTGTGCTAGTAGACAAGTTTCACTAATGTTTGACAAAGTGTGACAATATTTCTTGTCTTAATTTTGAACGGTATCTATGTGTAATTTTCTCTACAATAACAAATTCTTTTGATCAAATGTTTGCTTTAAAAGTGTGCTTGTGCTGTGTTTAAAATAAATGCCACTTGGGCTGATATTTTGACATGAATTTAGGAATACATGAATCTAAAATACATGAATGTATTTTAGATTTATACATTTTAGGCACAGCTCAAGTGTTCAGAAACATTTTGGGGCCACCGTTCTTAGTACATACAGAAATATAATTCATTGAAAGCTTTATAGGATTGTACAAAGGTAAAGTACAAATGAAGTACTTTCCTTTGACTCATGGAAAATGTTACTTAACACACAAACCTGCAAAACAAAAAGAGTTTCAGACCTGTGTTAACTATACATGCTGATTTGGTAATAATAAGACAACATGAAGTAGATTTAACATTAAACATAATACCTAATCTTGCACGATTTGGACACTATGGTGAATTGCTATGTCAGTGACTTGTTTTTTATTCTTTCAGTGGAACCTAAGAATGATAATGGTACACCAGTTCATGGCATAACCGGAGATAATTTGACTGCTGAATTCACTTTTCCAGATCTTCGTATCAACTATCAACCAAACACACCTAGTCTGTACAAAAATGACTATAAAATAAAAAGTTGCAAACAAACTGGCAAATATTGCTCTGTGAGGTTTGTACTCAGTGATGTGGCTAACAGTACTGTATTATTACACATCATAAATATCACATTAGAAGATGAAGGAATATATCATGTTATGGTGCCTGTTGATGGTAAAACACCTCTTATTTTTAGCAATAAAATCTCTTTAACAGTCAAACCACGGAATGAAACAACAGGTAGGTTTTCTCTTGAACCACAATATTGTATTTAAGCATATGAAAAGCAAACATTAAACTTGTTTAGCCAATACAATATCATGTTTATGTCTTTTTTATATTACATATTAAGGTACATACAAATGACAAACTTATTCATTTGTTTTTCAGAAACAACGCCTATATCTAAAACCACAGCGACTGAAACTTCTAAACTGGAGACAAAAACCGTATTAATTTACATCAATGTATCGGCCCTAATATGTGTATGTCTTACTATGGGCCTGTTGGTTTGGTTTTATAGGACCTGCCCAAGAAAACCAGGTATGTTTGCTGCTGTTTATGCATTCTGTTGAAGCACAGTTTTTTTTTAAATCAAATAAATAACTAATCAAAAATCAAAGATGTTTTATCATCTTTACAAAATGAATTATGATTGTTTTTTGACATATTAGGCTGCAATTTTGTGTATGTATATGATGTCTGTAAAGCATACAATGAACAGAATAGGTGGTGAAATCTTAAAGGGAAAATTTACCCACACAAAGTTTTATAATCATGCAGTCAACCTTAATTTTACTATTATTTTGAAATAAAACCGTTTAACAGAATGTCAAACAAATATTAATAATTATATTAAATTATATGATTTATATATTTTTTAGGCAATTTATATTTTTTTATGCTTATTAAACAGTTAGACAAGAAAACACATTCTAGAACAAGTAGTAGAGACACAATAATACAAGTCTAGAAATAATGAACAATAAATAATAAAAAACAGAACAAATCTGAAAATTATATTATAAAAATTGAAATTATATTATAGAAAACATCTGTAAGATTAGTGATACTATCTGTTAGATAATTGTCTGTAGGATTTTTACTTGTTGTATTTATAGCTCTACTAAGAATTGCTGTAAGAACTATATTAGCATTAGTAACTTGTCTGTGGAATTGTAAACGGACTGCTGTATTCAGCACTAGTAAGCAGGTATACATGTCATTAAATATACGTATACGTTAGCATTAGTAATGGAGAAAAAGTAGCTAAGTGTCGATGCTGACAGTGTTTTGCTTTGAGTCTCTGTCTGACTGAAACTAAAATAAATAATAAACCTGTAAATGTTTGTTTTTCTCAGCTGTACATAATCATCCAGCTCAGAGCAACAGCACAACACAGAAAGTATGTTTCCAACCACTTCATTTCATTCATACATAGTTAACATTTTTTACAGGTTATATTTCAGCTTTCTTATGTCAACATATATTTTAAACTGCCTGCAGGGGGATTGTGGGAAAGCTGGTACTGTGACTGTCAGCTGTGTGGAATATGGAGAGTTAGATTTTCCAAATAGAAATGCAAGAAATAACAGAGAAAAAACTGCTGAGGTAACATCAAAGGACCCAGACAGCGTGGAATATGCCGCCATCATTTTCCCTCAGCATAAACAGACACCAGGTGGGCAGATGAGAGATAAACAGCGAGTACTTCCCATTACAAGAAAGTCAACCATGAACATACCACACTTTTTCCACTAATGCATTGTAAACATTTTAACTTCTGTGTTTTTATCTTTGCTGATGTACAAGACATACTATACAAGAAGCTGCGTTTTATTTTGGTGTACCTAAGTGGAAACAGTAAGAGATGTTTAAAATAGTTAACAAAACTGCTACATGTCATCTTCACACTGTTATACAGCTTATAATGACACTGTAAACATGCCACAGTGTGTAACACTGATTCATAGCGAGGTGCTAACCACAAAAGCCCCCATGAAGAAATATGCTACTTAAATATCGCTGTGTAGTTGGTTCATGTGGTGCTTGCAAGCATACTGTTGCTTATGCTTAGGGTGGTCGCTAAATTTCATTGGGCCTTGACTCCCCTAGCTCTGCTGGCCCAATGAGTAGGCTGGAATATACACCTTAGTGGTCTCCCACATTATGAGATGTACGAAGATAATATATCTCGCTACCAAGCAACAGCCTAGCAACCAACCAGAACACTCCAGCAACCACAAAGCAACATGCTAATAACCACTTGAAATGCATTTGCAACTGCAAGCAATGTCTTAGCATTGTGGTCATAGTTATGTTATTCTCCAGTTTCTTTCTTTTCTATGTGAAAATGCTTCTGTGTAATGTAACACTATTTTTTAATATAAATAACAGCATTCAGTTGTTCACATCACTTTTTTGCACTGTATTCACATACAGACTGTTTAAGATTGTATTTGAATAACGTCTGTACTACATATAAATGTATAGCCACAAAATGATAAAAAGTCTAATGTGTAAAAACGTTAAACTGTGTTAAAATCTAGACAACTGCAAGCTAACGCACATTGTCATTATCTAAACACTAACATCCTGATTTAACACCAAAAGAAACAAACAGCTGAAGCAGTTTTTCACACAATACTGAATAAGCGCGCACACTTGTGTTTGAAGGTTTACAGGAGCATGGCCATCAAGATAACATCTCATGTGGTTAAATGTGATGACAGCTGTGATGTAAAAATGCTGCTTTCTTTGAATAGAGAACTGAAGAAAATGGAGCCTTGTTTCTCACAAAAAATTGCAGCTAGCATCAAAACATTTCAGACCGCAAAATACTTGTCGGGTATGACTGCTAACTGTTTATGCTGATCACCAGTTTCCAGAGCCCACGTAGACCTGTCCTGAATATCTAATTAAAATGTGATATGACCTGTTAAAAAGAACTGTGGGCCGACTTATTTAACCACATTCAAGTTTCACTTAGTTTCAGTTTATAGTGAAATGTTTTCCATTTAACCGACAAGAAAACCACAGTAGTGCTGGTTAAGCATTTACTGTATTCTGGAGGCAGGCCAGAGTTAATCATTTTCCATTAGCTGTACTCATTGCAACCATATTCTGCAAACAACAGTAAGGTAAGTCACTATTAAACAATGTCCTTTCTTCGCAGTTAATAGGCATTAGGCACATAGCACAGCAAAATGACCTCTTCACTATATGGCATCTTAATATATATAAAACATGAAAAACCTATTTTGTATTAAAATGTTTTTTATTAACTGACTGCATGTTTACATATTGAGATGACGATAAAAATTACATGATATTAGATTGTACACATGTAAACGATGAACGAGCAACTGAACACGTTTACAATAATAAAACTTTAATAATTCAACTTCAACTTTTGCACTCCCCATGATGTCCAGGGGGTGGGGGTAAAATATATGAATCACTTTCGTTTCTGTTTCCTGTTCATTAGACAGATATATTTGCGCACATCTCTAATGTGCGCAAATATGGTCACATTCCGCTGTAATGATGTAGCTATGACGTTGCAGTTACAGTGCCAATAAAATATCACTCTGTATTACGTAATTCTCTTTTCTGTTTTACTTTTGGAATTCAAATGAGTTTTTATGATACAATGACGAATGTTATCATGTAACTGACTCTGTCATTACATATTACACAATATTTGCTCAATAGTATAGCTTATAGTTTTTAGTTAAAATGTTTGCAAATAAAAAAAACGTATAATAATTAATTTTAAAAATCATACATGTATGTATTAATAATACAACAATTACATCACTCAAAAAGTCTTGTGCTTTGGCTCACTGTAAGTTTTACTGGCTCTTGACTTGCAAATAGTTTCGTTTTTTTTATATAAGGGATTACCTGTATATATTAGGCGGGCATGACCAAGCAATGCACTATTTCTGAAAGATCACCGTAAGGAAACTCTGTAACCAAACTATAAGAAATGGCATCAATGTTGTGGAATAGTGCAGTACAGGAGAAGGCTAGTGAGCTTCATGGGGACACTTGGCATGTTAGATTTGACGACTCTATTGTGCCACACAGCACAGATCCAGGTTGGCACCAGTTCATCGCTGGATCTTTTGCCTGGTAGGGACACAACTTCAACACAAAAATGTATCATTTACTTCAACAAAATGTGTTTTTGGAAATAATATACATTCTTTTACCGTTTACCTTTCACTGCACTGCTCGTAATTTATATCAAAATACAATTTAAATCAAATATCAGTCTTTTTTGAATATAGATACATTTATCATGCAAGTGCCTTGGTTGTTTTTTGTTGTTTTTTGTCCTGCTTGTTTTAGAGTTAAGATAGCTATATGTGGGAGAGCATGGCTAAAATAATTATATTGTATTGCACTTTTATGTTGCTTTTAATTATTAACAATGAAGTGAAACTAGTTGGTACAGAGTTTATAGGTGAAATGATTTATTAACATTACTGCCTGAAGTTATACAATGAAATGGTTACAATCAGTGGCGGACTGGGACAATAATTCAGGCCGGGAATTTGACTCCACCCCAGGCCACCTCTGCTGCTGCATTTACCACCACCCTATTCATGTAATCTACTGGACTGATAAACTTGTAGGCTAACCCTATTAATGTAACAGGTAGACTACCAGATGCAATATAAATGAATAAAAAAT
>JAZGTJ010016994.1:0-12322 GCA_036877575.1 Botia almorhae
TTTCCGAGTATGGGTCACCATACTTGGCCTCACGTCACGTCCTTTCCTTTCCTTATAATATATTCAGTTATATTATGTATGAATGTACAAAGTGTCTTTGTCTGCTCGCAGCACAAACAGTCAGACAATGCGCGTGACAGTTCTAAAAAGGATCAATAAGATTTTGATGTGTCCTGCAGGCTGTATGAGCATATATTAAATTCAGGGGAAGATTTTGATTGCCTTGTTTTTATACCAAGTAGATGGTGCTTAAATTGACCAGAATTCTGTGCTTGCTGGATTTAACAACAAACCTGATGATGTTTAGAGGCCACAATATTTGGTTTTGTGTATAGTCAGATTTTGAGTGTGTATAATCAGATTTTGACTGTGTATAATCAGATTTTGAGTGTGTATAATCAGATTTTAAGTGTGTATAATCAGATTTTCACACTCAGATGAAAGGCTGTTGTAAAGGTCTTTGTTTGGGGTTCATCTTCCAGTTAATGTTTAATGTGAAGTGACCAGCATCAGTTCACACAGTTGATGAGCCTCAGTGCTATTCACATAGTCAGGTTGTCACTTTGTACTCAAACGCATTCAGATGCGCTGCTGTAATGCATAATAACAATGCAGTGAAACTCAGAATAATAATAATAATAATTCAATAGAAGCAGATAGCGAGCGAGCTCCCATGCAGGCAGCAGGACTGTCTGTTTGTGCTCTACAGTCTCTGTTTGTTTGTTTGTGAATAATGACTAAAACAGATTATGTGTAAACATCTGGATTCTCCTGATCTTTCTCAGGCCCGTTTTTCAAGCCAAGCTGCAGCAAAGGGCAGAAATATCTGGAGTTCATCCCCATCAACCTGCACACGCAGAGAATGCGAGTGACGTGTCCACGGAAAACAGGTGCGTCGCATTTTAATTTCGTGTAAATGGAGTACTAGTTTACTGCACACTGCGCTGTGTAGTATATACTGGGTGCTGTTTGAAAATAATCAGTATGCATTACTACACAATACACATCAGATACGGCTGATTGAGCTGTTGGCATCTAAGTAACTTGGAAACATTGTTTTTAATGTCTAAACATTCAAAATAGAAGATAGAAAGAATGCAGTACATGCAAAAAATGTCTTTTTGATTGAAAATATGATAAGATGTAATATGTTATGATGTATAACATCTTGTAACATCTCGTTATGTCTATATTGTGAACTGTTACCTTAATCTTTAAGATTCATGATCTGTATACGTTTAATTAATTGAATTGTTCATAAAGTAGCTGCACAATACCGTCTAATGAGAGAACGAGTACAGTGAGCGTTTAGAGAGGAACGTCACACTCACTGAAGGCATCTGGAACGTGTGATGACCGTGAACATAAACACCTTCAGTTTCATACCTACATGATTAATTACAAGCAGGTGATTGTTTATGCCAAAGTGATTATTACTGCTGTGTATGAAAGAATGTCATTTAAAATCCATAAAACTTACATCTTTAAGTTCCAGAGTCCAGAGTCTTTAAGAATGACTGACAGAATGAGAGTTTAAAAGCCCCAAATCCTCAGAGATTCAAGTGCTTAATGGCCGTCCATCTTTATGGACTCTGCACAAACACACTTTAACAGAAAAGCACGTTGTTTATAGCCTCAGAAGTAAGTACTGAGGTGACAGCTGCTGTCAGGCCTCTTACTAGCAAAATGACAAGAATGCGACTTTTTCATGAGGTTTGTCACCTAGCGGTGACGAGCCACTTAGCTGCACTTTAGGTTCTGTTGTAGCATGTAGTAATATTTTTATTGAACCTGAAGGAATCTACTATTTGAGGCTGTTGGAAAACATTATCTTCCTACAGCTGGTTTTAAAACATTGGCTTCAGGGTTATTGTTGTTATAAACTATTACCAAGACAAAAAAACTAACCTATTAAGACAACAAACCACAGTGAACAAATTTTTTGAACAAAGTTTTGAGTATTTCATTTCTGTGAGCAAAAAACAACAATAAATCTTACAAGAACTTGTAACATTAAAGGTTGTAACATTAAAGGTACAGTAAACGATTTCTTCAGTGCGCTGTTGGTATGTGAAATCGCATTTAAAGAACACACCCTTCCCCCATTGCCCCGCCCTCAAAATATCAAACACTATGCAACACTAATGCAACAACTAACGGCTAGTGCATAGAGTGTCATGGTGTTGTGGTGAGCGGTCCGATCCCTTTTGTTTTCTTCTGTTTATTCGATTAGGATTTAACATGTGGTGATTTCCAAAAGCATCACACTGTAAATAATATGTTTGGAAGAGTTTATTCAATGCAATAAATTCAGTGTAAGCAGCCCAGCAGCTGTGGCAGCAATTTGTGCACACTTTAATTGCCATATTTTCAAATGCAGGTTTTATCACAAGATTGCAGATTGGCATGTACAGAAATCTTCACAAGAAATCGAAGAACCTTTTGTTCATTGTGTACTTGAAACTAAAATGGATAAAAACAAGTTTACATGCATCTCAAAAGCGTGACGTTTCTCGCGGCGCATGTTTAATGTTTGTACTGTATCAGAACTCTACAGACACACAGTTTGAGGGGAAATGGGTTGTTATACACGCTGTGGGCTTGTCTGTGATTTGTGAGGATTGTTGCTGTTCTCTCCACAGACTCTGTGTATGATGTGGTCACAGTAGGAGCACCGGCAGCTCATTCACAAGGCTTCAAAAATGGCGGCCTGCAGAGATTGATCAGCAAATACAAACTGGAGAAAAAGAGGTTCACACACACACACACACACACACACACACACATGCACAGAACAATCACATTCGTCTATGGTGATTATTCTGCTTTGGTGAGGGAGAATGTTATTTTCTAACAGCCTCCCATTGTGCAGCACACAGGCAGGCACTGTAAATAAGTGTATTATCTGTTACTCTTATTTCAGTATCATTGACAGTCCTGTGACTGGCAGCATTGGTCCTGCAATCAGAAATGTGAAGGTTTCACTGGCTTTAATGGCGCTCATCTCATTCTGTTGCTTGCCTTGTGTTGATTGGATGTTCAGCCTGTCTGATCTGTGACCAGTCTTTGTGACATGACATCATTGTTTACAGATTCAACTCTTAACCTGAATTTACAGTATAAACCAATCCAAGATCAACACAGTCATGCTGGCCTTCATGCCTTTTGCAATAAATTATTTTTCTTGTTATTTAGCATTGCCATCACGTTACATCAAAACTAAATAACCTCCAGTTCACTCTGAAGTATGAGCAGACTGTAACAGCACTTTTTATGAAGTGAAGTGAAAGTGACCTATTTGTCAGATATGGTAACCCATACCCGAAATGCGACCTCTGCATTTAACCCATCACTGGTGAGGAGTAAACACACACTGCAAGTCGTGAACACGCACACACCCGGAGCAGTGGGCAGCACATGACTGCGCCCAGGGAGCAATTGGGAGTTAGGTGCCTTGCTCAAAGTTGCAACCCCCAGCAACCTTCTGATTACAAATCCAACTCACTAACCAGTAGGCCACAACTGCCCCCCAGTTTATTTACAGGCTAAACAATGGCAACATCAGCACACTGGTTAGTGTGGTCTCATGTCAGTTTCTGATGTCCATGAGATGTCACACAAGGGTTAATGGTTGAGATTTGTGGAGAAGCTGGTGTTCCTTGTCACCAGGAATATAGAATTAGTCTGTTGTTTTCCTCAGTCTCTCTCTCTCATACTTTCTAACTTTAATAAGTGAGAAAACTTTACCATGACATTTGGAGCAGGGCCCATCGAGGACATATTGGCATAACTTTGCTTATCACTCTCAAATGAGTTCTGACTGTGATTTAATTACTTTACCCAGGCCTCCAGACTGCTACTTACTTACACAAATGCAACAAAAAATAAATATATATTGTGAAAGAGAGGAAAACTTTATTTGTGTTGATGTGGGATTTTATCTGACACTTAGATTTAATTCACTACCAAAAGAGCATATAAAACTGCATGCAAAAACTTTATATTTAATTATCTCTCTTTAGCTTATGTGTGTAATTTTGCCACTTTGTTTTAGTGGCCCCCAGCTTGTGGAGCCCCAGCTCTCTTGTAGAGCCCCAGCTCTCTCTCTCTCTCTCTGTCTGTCTGTCTGTCCGTCTCTCTGTGTGAGTGAGTGAGTGAGTGAGTGAGTGAGTGAGTGGGTGAGTGAGTGAGTGGGTGAGTGGGTGGAATTGGTGTGCGGGCTGTGGCGCTGAGAGCGCAGCAGAGTGAGTTTTCTCTCTGCTGTCACGTTGTGAAGTTGGTTTCTGATGCACTTTTGTTATCTTTCTAAATAGCACAGAGAAAGTAAACAACAGAACAACATACCAGTAACAGCTCTCATTGTTATTGGAATATGGGACAGGTCATTTGGTATTTAATGTTTTAACAAATATTTTGTTAAAATATTAAATAAAGGTGTTTTAAATGGGAGGTTTGATGCCGTGTGGAGGAATAAGCTCTAAGATTGGGTGAAGAAACAAAAGCTTTCTGGTTTGCTGAGAAAATGACATGGTGCTGTAGCAGCTAATGCCTTTGTCTCTGTTATTAGTGCCAGTGTTGTTGATTAATGTGTTTTAAGAGAAACTGCTTTTCTTGTTTGAATGAATGGCAGTTGATTTACTTTTTTTAAACTTGCTGTTTAACCTAAAGAACAGAAAACCAGAATGGTCAAGATATTAAACCAGTTTTTAAAGCCGGTTAAATGGAGAATTGCTGTTGAATGGAGATATTACACAGCAATGAAGGATGATCAAACTGTTGAGCCATGTACTGTGATGGGGGGGGATTGATTTGTGTGTTATTGTAATTTTTTTGGTCTTGTTTTTGTTTGTTTGATTTTTGTTTTGTTTTTTGTTGGTCCGGTTTTCATACAATGACTATGTAAATAAAGCTTTAGTTAAAAAAATCTTTTTTGGCTGTGTTTCAGTCTTCTCTCACTTCCTCTTCTTCACATGCTCATCTCTCTCTCTCTCTCTCTCATTCTGTCTCTCTCTCTTACAGGAGACATGTTTAATGGGGGAGCACTTTATATTCAGATCCACTTTCTCTTGACCGCAGCCCAACAGTGAGTCATGCAGGGATGGCAACAGTTTATCATTCTTTACCAGTTTATCATTTAACAGTTTAACACTCGCTTTATAAAAGCAAGTGTTCTCCTCTCAAGAAGAAAGTCTGTCAACATCTCAGCTCGGTCCTCTAGTGATTGCCATAAACAAAGAGCTATATCCCTGTTTTCTGATTAGATAAAATCATAGAACAGACGTGGCACTTACTTGGTCATTATTAATTTATCACAGGAAAAGGTGCAGAGGGGAAAAGGTGAGAGCGCTGAGAGCAAAATGAAGGAGCCATTTGTCTTCTCAGAGAGCCAAGCAAGAGAGGCGGCCAGAGAGCCGGCGCTTGATTCAGCAGGTCAGGGACGAATGCTCCGCCTGATCTAATATGTGGCTACAATGGCTTGGATTGGCCGGCTGTGCAAGAGTCAATCAATATCCACTCTTCCCTGAGGCCTCCTCCAACCAGCAGGAGCGTTTATTTCTCTTTCATTTGTACGACTTTGCTTTGAGCCTCTATTTTCATTTGATTTGCCTTTAATTTAAATGAGTCAGCGTGACTTGAATTGCTAGAATACGTGTATGTAATACATGCATGTTTTCCAGTATAAACATCTAAGAATTCTTAGTATACAATACATTTACTTGGAAAAAAAAGCTGCTTCAAATTTTAATGCTTGTTTTCAGGGAATGAGTCTTTACATTTTGTTTTACTGCTCTGCCAGATTTTCATACATGTTTTACTGTAAATAAGATAAAAGACTGTTATTTTAAAGACAAATGCTCTGAAAACAACTCGTAATGTATTGGTGACAGTGTGTGGACTTCACCTGCAGATCTGAGCTGTTTATGCACTGACGGTGGGAATGATCTTTCTAGTGTGGATATTTATGGAGTTTTTTACTGTTCATTCTTCACACATTAAGGATTTAGCTAATGATCGCAGCCCTTTTGAAATCTCTCCTGCTGTTAACTGATGAAACCGTCTTTATCTGCATGCTGTGTGCATGAGGCTGCAGTACTAGATTATTTTAAGCTTGTTTCACACCCTTTTCAAAACACAGTTTCTGCATTTGCTGATAGACTCATTGATAGATATTTACTTTGCTTTAAGAGATAAAAGCACATTTTAAATCTAATACACTAAAACACACTTTACATTCATCTGATGTGTTATGTGTTTCTGTGTTATACAGCTGCTTTGAAAGAGTGTTGCTGTTTTTTTCAAACGTGGGCTCAACAAACTTCCTACAGGCCCTTAAGATGACTTACAAACAACTACAAATCAACATATTTCTTAATGTAACAGCAAGTGTAGAGTTTAAAGCTTTACAATATTTTTGGGGTAGAAAGTTTGAGGGGCTTTTAATACCCCATGTCTTTCAGGGTGTTGTCATCCAGCAGAAATCTGTGTTGGCTGATGTCTTATCTCAGGTTATCTTGTGTGAACATGCAGCACAGTGGCACACAACAGTATTAAGCAGACAGTACTCACACCCCTGACAGCCTTGTTTTTGTTTACATCAAAGTAAACATGGCATGTGCTCTGACTGAGGTTTGTGTGTCAGGAGCCTGGCTGCAGAATTCCTGAGTGCTTTTTAATGAATAAGTCGTCTGCCACTGTTTGGTCACTCTCTCATGCTGCTCGCCATCTTGGCAACAGTGCTGTTTTCTTGAAGCAAGCTTGATGAATCTCTCTTCAAACTAGATACAGTCTCGCTCTCTGTGGGCATCTGCCCAACAGGTCATTAAGCTTCCCGCTGGGTCTCAGATGGTGTTTTGTCTCTGGCACGTTCTGTGAATCACATCCTAACAAGATATTTGATGAAAGTGCAGCCTTGTGTTCTTCAGCCTTTCCTCTGGTGTGCTTGACTTGCGTGAAGCTGTTAATCAGGTCTAAACTTCAAGCTACAAGCTTCTGTGTGCTGTGTGCTAGTTCAGCTTTAGTCAAGCTACTGGTTTATTTAGTTCTCTTTTGGTAGTAGCTTGCAGTGTAACTCAGCACTCTGAAACTGTAGTTTATGTTTTTGATAATGGTCAAATAACTGTTTTTAAATTGAATAGTTGTACTTTCTGACACAAAATCTGTGAAAATGCTGTTGTTCTAATTTACTGTTTTTAACATTTATTTATTTTATATTTATGTGACGTTTTAAATTAAATATTGTATTATTATTATAAAATAAATACAAGTAAAATCACACAAGACTTTCTAAGAACACTGATGAATAATGACGTTGTTCATGAATAATGCGTTTGTAAAAGTTACACTGATTTTACAACAGCTGAGCTACTGAAGAGCGGAATTATTGTCCTCACTGCATTATTTTGTTATAAAACCATCCCTGAAAACAACAAGATTCAGTACAGACGTGAAATGAATCTCCTTTTAGCCCCTGTGGTGTTTTTGACATGCTCTCTTATTTTTCACACTGTTTTGGTTTGTGTCTTCTGTCTTTGAGCGAGTTAGCGCTGCCATGTTAGAGATTCTCTCAGGAGCCAATTATGTGAAGCGATGAGCCCAGACGCTCTGAGTTTTGACCTGATGTGCTGATCCAGGATCAGGGCGCACTGACTTTTTCTAATCTTCACCATCACATACAAACTGACTTGTGTCCAGCCAAGCACTGATGCTGGCCGTGGCCTCTCAGTGTGGCTGCAGATCTTCTGGTCATTATACTAACCGTAGTTGTTAAGTATGGATGCTGTTCTTTGATAGAGGAATCTCAGGGCTTCTGTTAAAGGAAGACATGAATACATTACTTACCATAGAGCTGCTTATCACTTATTCCTGTTATTTATTTAAGCTCTCTTGTTTTCCTTACTGCTCACTTGTCCTCAGCTACTGTACAGCATTCATCTACTACTCTCCAGAGCAGACAGCCAGGGCCAGGGAGATCCTGAGCGCGGTGTCCCACCTGCAGCCTGTCATCACTGTGCTGGCCGACCAGCTGCTTCAGGTGGCCCAGCAGAGCTCCAGCCAGACTCTGAAGAAGACACTGAAGGACCTGGAGGAGAAGGTGAGACCAGCTCCTTATCTCTGACAGTGCAGCAGGGGTTTACAGGTGATATTTGTGCTGTTGTACTGTATGCATCTGTATCTGTACATCTGTATGAAATACTCAGATCACATCATTCACAGAAGTGTTTAACAAATTCTGATACCTGCTGTACATTTCCAGGCCAATCTGAGACCACACCTGTGTCTGCTAGATTTAAAACAGTATTTGTCTTCATCAATACAAACGTTTGGAAATGCAAATAAATGCAAAACTTATAAAGTAGCACTATTAATATTAGTTCAGTAAGTGTGCATGATTTAATAGCATATATTTTTTATAATTAAAGGTGCAGTGAGGGATTTCTGAGAAACACACAGCCAAACAAACACACCCCTCCCCTCATTGCTCCGCCCTCAAAATAACAAACATGCTATGCAACAGCTGGCAAAGACTAACAGCTGTAAACATCGTAATACTCTCATAGCCAATCAGCAGTAGGGGGAGTGTATGCACCAGCTGCAATGCATGTGTGTTCATTATTCTAAGGGCAGCACAATGAAGGGAGGGGTGTGTTTGTTTGGGTGTCAATATCATAAATTCTGTTTATTTCATGCATACACAAATCTGTACAGCATTAAATCTGGCTTCCATTGCATTCTGTCTTTCTGTAGATGACACAAGACATCACCACACACACACACACACACACAGTGTGTAGATGTCATTAGCTATGTTTCCATCCACTGAAGACCAGCAAGTCTTAGCTTGAACGGTTCAAATTTACAGCACAGAGGCAGTTTGACATACAGCCAATGCTCTTGTCACATCCCTCAGCCAAAACTAACAGCAGCGTCCAGGCTGAGTAAGTAGTTTGCAGGCTTTATGTTTTATGGCTGTAATGAATGAATTACATCTGCTGCTGTCTGTGGACAATCAGCAGCGCAGAGATTGTTTCTGCCTCGCTGGAATAATGGCAATCAAACGCCTTCATGGCTTAATTCTGTGTGTTGCTGCTCACCGTTTCCTTGATTAGAAGCGTGACGGTGACTGTCTGATTCGTGCACTCATGCTAACTCGCTCCTGTTGATTGAAATCTCGAACCGTGAGCACATGTTGTGAGGGTCTGTGTTGAGGTTGCATTAGGGTCTGTGTACATTTACATGCACCAGAACTGGGCAATGCAGCTAAAAAAAGAAAGGAAAATGTTATCTGTCAGTTGATGATGTAATATTTAAGATTTCCCCCTTCTGTATTTTCTTTAGGTAAAGCAAACAGTCATGTTAACTACAGTACAGTAGATTCAAAATTACTGTAATAACTAACATGGAAATACCATGTGGTAGTTTTCATGTGTTTGAAATGTTAGTAAAGATAGCAATTAGGATTCATTTTTAGATACACAGTAATATTGAAGGTACAGTACTGTGTGTATAAAAAATGTTATTTATAACAAACATATGCCTAGATAATTTTTACTGTATGTTATTTTCCTAAATGAAACATTTTAAATTTACTTGAATGTTGAAAGTTTTATGCGAAGTTCTCTTTATTAAAAACAAGCATTTAAATGAGCTAAAACAACTAAACATTTTTTTGAAATATGACACAGCTCTGGGTCAGTAGATCTCCCGGGCAGCCTCAGCGCTTCATATTTTGTCACCCTTATTTAACACATCTGATTCAAATCATTAGCTCATTGGCAGAAACTGAACTGTTTGAGACGTACATCATCTGGAGTGACAGGGGCTCCAGGACAGGATTTCAAACCACTCCCCCAGGGTGAACATGTCATGCCCAGTTATAATGATTGCTACACCTTTAGTTATGACACGACATCATGCTTACAACATTTGATAAGATCTGAAAGCTGGGAACTGCAGTCATAGGGCCCTAAATAAATGTCAGGTGTCAGGAAGTGCAGGTCTGAGATTCATGTTTAAAAATAGCTTTGTGACGCTACATTTAAAGTGTATGTCAATTTCAGACAGGTGAAAATTCAAGCAAAAATGAGTGAATCTGTTGCTAGATAAACAAATGTGATAAACCGTGACTTGTGATTATCATTTCTGAAATAATAATGGGAAGGGAGGCGGTGATTGTGTGGAGGTATGCAAACATCGCAGGGAATGAGCATCTGTTCATTGTGTAACATTGTGTAAACATGACAGGTGATGGCATTAAAAGATGAGCAGGCTCGGCTGTGAGTTTGCTAACCATCTCATGGAGCCAGATGAACAAAATGGTAAGAACATGTCTGTGACATGCCTGGAGGATGGTGCACTTGCTCCCACAGTTTGTTCAAATCCATCTTGTGTCAGTTTTCAATCTCAGCCCCCTAATTTTCTCCCCATGTTTCACCCTCTGCCTCCAGTACGGCTGGATTGTGGATCGGGTGAGTGTTCTGGGGCCTCAGACTCATTTTGGGGTCTTTAGGGGCCTCTAGAGTCCGAGAGTGCCATAGAAAGCAGAGCACCAGCTGATCACAAGTCACTTTATAATGTAGCTCATGAGAATTACAGTGATTTCATTGAAATAACTGTTTAGTGAATTCTGCCCTTACAAGTGGACTGACAAGCAAATTAAGCTGCAGTGTGTGTTTGCATCATGTAAGTGAAGCAGTACCAGTTTCTCGCAGGCTTCCATCACCAGACACTTGATTATTCTCAAGGGGTCTTCTCATTTGTCTGGAGCACATGAGCTGATGTGGCTTTTCTGTTTGCTTCTCTTTCATTCCTCCATCTCAAGGATTCATTGAATTGTTTGTCATCGTACCGAAGCCGAGATGAGCCACATCTCTCTCATCTGATTTCGCCGCTGTTTGCTCTGTCTTTGATGCGTATTCATTTTAGTGACATGGTTTTCATGTATGAGTATGTGTGACTGTAGTTTAATGAAGCTGATTAAGTCGGACAGTGAACAGACATGAATCACTGGTGAATTCCATCATTTTCTAAATAGAAATATTTTCAACACAACGTCATTTCATAGAATCACAAATTGTATTGTGTATGGTGGTGAAAAAGATGATGAAAATGACATTTGAAACATTTGTTTTGGAATTAAATGGTCAGCTCTGGCTTTATAAGGCTAGTGTCATCGTGAGCAGGTCATGTTTCCTATGCACACACAATTAAGTCATTTATTATATGATGTTATGAATTATTAGATATATAATATTAGCTATGTTATATCATGTAGCTAAATTTTACAAAATTACATCCTTTATTACAATGGAATTAAGTACAGTAAAAATAAATATTTTGTTGTTTTTCATCGTTTTCTTATGACATTACGTCGTCTTAAAGCTCTCCACTGACAATATTTTCTGCTTGATAACCACATACTAATTTCTGAATAAGCATTATTAGTCACAATTTGTGAGAATCACGACTCAGAAATACACACTGCCTCTCCAGATAAAGCAGTTTGTTCACGCTCTGAAGGACGAGCTGGTCAAGAGTGCCCTCTTAGCCCTGCACGCCGCACGGCCAGGTTACATCAGCAACACATCCTCTCCGTCCAGCCAAGCCAAAGCTAATGCAAACATGACCGCAGAGCCACATGCTGTCTGCAACAACGTTGATGGCTCTCAGATGTCTCCAAAAGAAAGCAAAGCATCTCCAATCCGCTCAGACTCCATCCCTCACCACAAGCAGTATGACGAGGAGGAATGGGCAAGTTTTCTTCAGTTTATTTGTTTATTGTTTATTACTTTTTCAAATGTACAAAACAACATATTTTAACAAATACTTGATATTTTAATTTCTGTGTGAGTTTGCTGACTTTCTTAATGAATGAAAATAATGCCTTTTTTATCATATTTTAGCCTTCTAAGTACCCAAAACATACAAGTTACTGCATAGCACTATGCCACTCAAAACGGCTGCATAGCAATGCCCTGACAACCAACCACATCTAGTGTATGTCATTGTTATAGAGTTTATTATTATTATAAAGTCTTTTTAATGAATTTGGGTCATTCTCTTCACCACATCACAGAAACTTTGTGAAGTACAAACCTAATTGTGTGCTGACTTTCCTGATAGAATCTCCATATGTTGAAGTTAACCAGAGCTATGAGTGAGGTGAGGTGGGACATTGGGTTAGAATCCACGGATAACTTTTAGCATTGTTTATTACAAACCTTTATCAAAGTAACTGAAGGATATCTGCCAAAAGAAGCCTTGTATTAAGGTGTGTGTGTATTTTGCTTGTTTAGTCGTCAGTGCTGTGAATAGCAGCTAAAAT
>JAZGTJ010016995.1:0-12320 GCA_036877575.1 Botia almorhae
TCACCTCCGTCACATGACAGTCTCGCAGCATCCCTCCACCACCCCATCACCTCACTCTTAGCTGGTATCTACCTCAGTCAAAGACGGGGGGGGAGTACTCTGGGTTCGGGCCAAATTCCGAGCTCGGAGCCCTCCCCCCGGACAGCACGCCAAATACGCATCAGTGATCATTTGCGATTGCATGTTAGTGCGAACTCGTGAATTGGTTGTAGTCAAATTAATTTATATTGTGACTGTGCCTCTGACGTTGTTATTATTATCATAATCTATTGAATTAGTGTCTGTCCCAAATGACCCATAAAAATAGAATCACAGCATGTTAAAACTGAGCCAATAATAATAATCAGAGAATAATAATACTTTACCTGATTGCATTATGCTAACAGAAACTCACCCCATAGCCTCTCCTCATGTCTTTTAAAACCAGGATGAGCTGGCATTCCCAGAAGAGGAGGTGAGTGTCAGTAACAGAAAGAGGAGAGTGTCAGCAAGAGAGAGAGCAGGGGCTTCCTACTCTCAAAGACTATTCACAGCCAATTGACCCGGATTGTTGTATCGCCTTTGATTGTTTGCTGCCCGTCTAGACCCTTGCTTGTGTACCGTTTACTCTTTTGCCTAGCCCTCAATATACCTGTTTGCTATTATTGACCTACGCCTGTTATACTTACATTGTGAATAAACTGCAAATGGATCCGACCCAGCCTGACGTGTCGTTACAGTATGCCTTTAATACAAATATTAATTACAATTGAGAGTATTAATAAAATGTATACAAATCTTAAAATATAGCTGCAAGCAGCAATAATGGGGCCAAGCAGTAGACGCAATAAGTCAAATAAGCATGGCTGGCCATCAGAACAACTGCAGCAATCACACAGATATAGCCTCTAAAGAAAATATTTATGGCAGACAGGAAGTTTGAGAATCTGAGCCAGAGAATCTAAAGAAATAAGTTACAATCACAATATATTATTGCAATCACATATAATAATCATTTTTGTAAACTATGTTATAACTTTTGACCACAAGGTGGCGCTGGCCTCAGATTTTGCAGGTCACCTCAGAATGCATTGATGGTGAACCATATAAAGTTTGGTAACGATTCGTAATTGCATTTGTTAAACACTGCAGTTTACGACATAATTGAAAATGGGTGATGCACAATATGACCGACCATGGAAAATATGTTGTTTGACTCGGCATGGCTCAAGGAATCTAACAAGACCACTCCCATAATTATAGACCAAAGCATTCAAAAGTTATAAGCGAAAATAACCAATTTTCTATATCTCTGGACCAGTAGATGGTGCTGTCACAAATTAGTGCCTACACACTCAGGTCATGCCTGTGATGACACATACCTAGTTTCGTGTCAATACACCAAAGCTTTACCAAAATGTAGCCTCATATCTATTATTGCGTGATTGCCGAACAATTCGTAGACACGGTGAATGAGAACGGTAAAAGCTATCAAAAAGTTCCATAACTTTTTGTTGTGGGTGTGCGTAGATGCTGTGTATCAAATTTCATGCAAATCGGATAAACGCCCTAGGACGAGTTCGAAAAAGTAGGTTTTTAAAAAAATTCAAAATGGCGGAAGACTTTTCATGATGGTAAATGACGTCACATGGTGCAATCGATTCGGCATGAGTTTTGTTTCTAGCCCATACGGATCAAAAGTTATAAACACAAGCATAAGTGAAAGTTTGGACAGTTGGTAGCGTTAGAGCGAATGGGTTAGGGAAGCCAAAATTGGTGTGGTTAATGGTCATTCTGTCCTCTATCAGTGTGCCAAATTTCACAACTTTTTACCATACGGTTCCATGGGCTGCCTTAGACTTCAATGGCGGAAGAAGAAGAAGAAACAGAACAAAAACAATAAGTGCCTTCGCACCTTCGGTGCTTGGCCCCTAATAATAATAGTAGTAAGAAGCAGTAAGAAGGTACAATAAGTCAAGTAAACATTGCTGACCATCAGAACAACTGCAGCAATTACACAGATACAGCCTCTAAAGAAAATCTATATGGTGGACTTTGGAAGTTGGTATCAAGTTTCTCAGCATGACCCAAGGAATCTAAAGAGACAACTCTCATAATTATAGACCAAAGCATTCAAAAGTTATAAGTTAAAATAACCAATTTCTATATCTCTGGACCAGTAGGTGGCACTGTGACAAAACGGTGATTACACACTCAGGACATGCCTGTGATGAGACATACCTAGTTTTGTGTCAATTCACCAAAGCATTGCCAAAATATAGCCTCATATTTTAAGGAGGAGGCTCCCACGCCGCTTTCTCCGTAATGCCAGAGGGAGCCTTCACCTGAATATTGATAACCTTCCGGACTACATTTCCAAATTGACCCACGCACTACTTCCACTACTTCCTAACCCACTGGCTACCACTGCTTCTACTACGGTCAGCCCAATCGCTTTCCCTGAGAAATATGATGGTAATCCTTTACGGTGTAAGGGGTTTTCGGTTCAATGTTCGCTGTTTGTCTCCCAACAGCCTGCTCTCTATCCAACAGAGAGTAGTCGCAATGCTTTTTTGTCTGCTCTCTCTTATCAGGCAAAGCATTGGAGTGGACGACAGCGGTTTGGGGTGCGGACGGATCAGGTTTCCCTACCTTCGACAGTTTAAAAAGGTTTTCATCCTTTTTAACATCCCGCGGAGGGACTAAGTCCAGGTGAACGATTGCTGTCTTTAACCCAGGGAAATCTACCGGCGGCGGAGTATGCTTTGACTTTTTGCACACTTGCTGCCCAAACCACCTGGGTGGAGGATACGCTAAACCTCCTGTACTAAAGAGGCTTGAACCCAGAGTTACAATTTGAACTCGCCTGTCATAATGAAGGAAGATCCCTGAGTGAGTACATCGATCTTACCTGTTCTCGCCGCCCTCATCGAGGGTCCTTTCCTGTCAGATCAGAGTATGCAGTTTTCCCCGAGCCCATGCAAGTGAATTTTACTCGATTGACCTCCGAGGAACGCGAACGTCGCTATCGTCAGTGATTATGCTTATACTGCGGCCAAACGGGGCACCTAAGAGCAACATGCCCGGTCTGACCAAAGCCTGATCAAAATCTAGCCACAACCACTAATCAAATCAGCAATGTTATCCATTTACCTGTAACTGTTACTTTCTCTTGTAATAGAATCCTTACTGCCGCTCTAATAGACTTAGGGGCTGCAGCCAACTTTGTTTCCATAGAGTTTGCTAAGAGTAATAACATTCCTCTAATCGCTTGTTCCACTTCTCTAGAGCTGGAGGCGATAGATGGCCGACGGCTGGGATTAGGACAGGTGGAGCAACAAACAGAGAACGTACAACAGCAATTAGGCATGCTCCACTCCGAAAGTACTGATATTGTATTGTATGTATAAGTATTGGTATGAACTGCCATTACCAATGTTTACAAAAAGTCATCCCTGTCCTCCCTACTACAATTGATCATAATCCCCTTCCTGAACCTCTTAGTAATTTTCCCTCTGAGTACTCTGACCTAGCTATCATGTTTAGTGAAGCCAAAGCCTCTCAATTGCCTCCCCATCATTCTACAGATTGCGCAATAGATCTTAAACCCGACGCATAACCTCCCAAAGGGGCAAATATTTCCCCTATCACAACCTGATTCCGCAAATATCTCAATGAAGAACTAGCTAAGGGCTTAATACGACCATCAAATTCCCCTGTTTCGGCAGGGTTCTTCTTTAAGAAGAAAGATGGTGGATTAAGGCCTTGCATAGACTAAAAGAAAATAGTGTCATTGTTCAGCTGAAAACAGTTCAGTGTTGATACAGTTCCATTGTAAAAATCATCAATTATTAAATTACTTTATTTGATACGTGCAACAGCTCTACAGAACTGTAGGTCAGTTCAGTTCTGAACCAATAGTGTCAGCACATTCAGATCATATTGAATATTAAGTGTCCCCTAAGCAAGCCTGATACAACAGGAACCCAAACTCCATCAGGTAACAGAATGGAGAAAAAACTTGGGAGAAACCAAACTCAGTTGAGGGCCAGTTCTGCTCCGGCCAACGAATAAAAACAGTGTAATTATGATTCAGGCTGCCATCACAAGTCAGAAATCACACTGTGGATTGGTAGCATTCAAAACTTTTCATCTTACTCAAAAGAGTTCAACATAAAAAAGTGATTAATATTGTATTTGTTACACAAATTACATCATTTTTTACTGAGGCTCCAGCTCTTATTAAACTTAATTTTATACAGTTTTCTTCCTCAAAATTGAATTTGCACATTGTTATTTCACCTTTGGATTTTAATTCAGTCATACCATGTGAGGTCTTAAATCAACAGAGGCTTGGAGCAAAAATATAATCAAAATGACCAAAATGCCATCAAATTAAGGTTATGGTAGTAATGAGTTCAGTAATGAGTTCCTGAGTTTTATATTTACAACATAAGATACAGTAAAGAATTATCACATGAACAACAATACTGTTATCATTACAAATTGTAAATTTTAATAAATAATTCAATGACTCAATTAAAACTAGTGTGCCATGCATGGTCTAGTGGCTGGCATGGTCTAAAGATAATAGTAGTCAATGTTGGTTCAAATCAGACAAGTGGTCTAGGAGAAGTATAAACAAACAGATTGTTCATGAGTTTGGCCCGAACCCAGAGTACTCCCCCCGTCCTTGACTTGGTAGATACCAGCTAAGATTGAGGTGATGGGGTGGTGGAAGTATGCTGCGAGACTGTCAGATGACAGGGGTGAGGGATGGCTATATATATGCGTCGTTGCGTGCTGATTACATGACCGTGCTCCTCCCGAACTTAGTTAATAAAACTTAATTTCACGAGTTCGCACTAACATGCAATCGCAAATGATCACTGATGCGTATTTGATGTGCTGTCCGGGGGGAGGGCTCTGAGCTTGGAATTTGGCCTGAACCCAGAGTACTCCCCCAAAAAAGCTGAATAATTGCCGGAAACGAAGGCGTTTGAATAGAACAATGCTGGACCGGAAGGGCTTTCGAAGCGTCCGATGGGAGCTCAAAAAGATCGCAGCGCCGGACGGGTAAGCCTCGTCAGCGGTCGGGTAGTGACAACATAACAAAGGCAAGGTATTAGCAATTAAGAAATCAGCAAATTATGAAATTGGTTGATTTTTACTTCGAACTTAAAGGGTATTAAACAATATGTAGAAAATTTCAAACGAAATTAAAAAAAATTCTGTTGAAATGCGCATAACAGACGGAAGATGGGATAAGCATAAAGCGAAGCTCGACCGGAAGGGCTCGCAAGCGGTCGGGCAGTGGACTTTAATGAAAGCGATGTTACTAGCAATGAATTGAAACTGCAAATCACAAAACACTTGATTTATTACTCCGGAGCTGGCGATATTAATGGACTATGCAGAAAAACTCATTTGAAAAACAATGAGGAAACGATATAAACAATGTGACAGCTAGAAAGCGGAATAAGAGCAAAACGAAATGCGGTATTCAATGAGAACTTAAGCTGAGGTGCTTGCGGCCTCGGAGGGGAAAGCCCGGCGAGCAGACGGTCTATTCGAAATAGATGAAGACGACAAATCTTGCAAGTTTTGTTTCTGCATTCTTTACTCGGGTCTTAACAGTGTTATACGAATAGGCGATCAATCAAAATTAAGAAAATGAGGAGGGCTGGCTCGCGGAACGGAGGAAAAGAGATGCTCACTGCATCGGACGGGGTGACACCCACAGCATTCGGACGGGGGGCTCGACCAGCACTTCGGAGTGGTGAAGGTGAGGACCGGGTGGTCCTGCATGACTTCCGAATGGGGTGCCCGCACGCGAACGTGACCGTCCGACGACGCCTAGCAAGACAGGCTCACTGCTATTCAAGCGGGGAGGGCTCGGCCGGTGCTTAAAGAGAGGACAAAGCTCTGTCCGAGAACGGGGGTCTGCAAGTAAAGAAGTAAAGCTAAAATGTGTTTTTTTATTTATTATTATTTTTTGACAAACGAAAATGGTGTGGTTTGTGAGACAAAAATAAAGGAAATAATTTCAAAAACGGGAAGGAGGTTAAAAAGTGGAGGAGCACAGGTGATGCTTATAATGAAATCGGCTAATTAGGGCTAGGTGAGCTTTTCGGATGTGGAAGTGGCTGGATCTAGTGTACGTTTTAAACGCTTCGTATGACCAGTGGTCTGGAGCTTGCCTTTGATAGTCAAAGATCTTTTTGAGCACCTGTGGTTGCTGCGCCTATATACGGAACGAATGATTAGAAAATTGGTCTGCTGGAATACTGGACTGAGTGAGGAATAATTTGAGTGTTTTTAAAACCGAACCCTTGTAATGGGATGATAAGTCGTCTACGAAAAGTGGATCGTTTGGAGACTGGACCAGGGAATGTCTACACTGCAGATAATTTAAGAGAGAGATACGGTTGAATGGCAGACGGTAAGTTAAAGGTATAAATAAAATGGCCTTTTTTGCTTGGTCTGTTTTACATTGTTTAATAAAGTAATTGTTTTGTGGTCTAAAACCTGTAAGTCAGCGATAGTATGATGGATAATCGGATTTAAGTGAGTAGTGATGGATAGTTCGGAGCACCGGAGAAAACCAAAGAAGGCCAAGATAAAAACATTGCGTCGAGAGTGCGAGCTGTGTCAACGGAGTGGTAGCCAAGACGGAGGGTGTAAATGCAGCTGGTGAGTATGTTAAAAGTAATGGGCTGTCTGGTATCGGGGCGGGAAGGGTGGGAAAGGTTCGGCGAAAATTAATTTATGGAAAAAATTGTAGGCCGCTTAAGTAGCCTTTATTGGAACCGACTTGGATGCTTTTAACGCAGTGACTGTAAGATAAGAAAGAGGTGATGGGCAGGAGAGAAATCCGGAAATTGTAGGTTGTACGCGAGGTGAAATGACTTGAAGTTTTTCCGTGCTAAATAATAAAATTGAAGTGTCCTGTGAGAAAAGCTTGAAGGATGGAGTTAATGGAGGAGTTGAGGAGGTGGTTTAACAGGTGATTAGGGGGAAGATGAGTTGAGCGTAAGGAGGCACTGGAGTTGGGGATGAATCTGCTTCTGGAGCCAGAATTTCTGCCGGAATTTCTGAAAAGAAAAACGAGAGAGTCGATTTGATTTTTTGGAACCCGGAACGTGCTCCGTGATTATAACAATTGACTGCGGGTTGAAATCCAGGTAAGGCGTCTTAGAAAATGCATAAATGCTGGGGAACTACGACAACCTTTATTAAAGCAGAATACCGTGGATTCATTGTCACAATGCACCAAAAATACTTTTAGCTGACCATTCTTTGCCCTAGAGAAAGGCTGCTACGACAATGGGATAGAGCTCAAATAAGGCAAAAGAGGCTGGGAACTGAGGCGAATCGAGGAGCTGGGGTGGCCGTGTCAGCGCAAACCAGCGGCCCTGATAAACACCACCGAAGCCCTCAGAGGGGGCAGCGTCGGTAAAGAGTTGGATGTCGAGAGGGGAGGATAAGAGATATAAAGTTAACCCATTCCACTGGTTTAGAAATAAAATCCGTAAATTTAGTTCATTTTTACATTCGTAGGATATGAATTTAGTCTTCCAACGCTTGAACGGAAGACGCCAGGGAAAGGAGATACGAAATGAACAGGCGGCCCGGGGAAATTACGTGCATGGCAAAATTTAAATCACCGAGAATGGAGGAGCTTGCGTTTTGAACAAGATTGGTTAACTAGAAGATCGAACGCGACCAGGATAATTCTATCAATTTTCTCTTTTGGTAAGGAGGCCTGAAATTTAACAGAGTCTAAATTGAAATTGATTGTTGAGGCCGGACCTGATGTTTTGTCTTGGGCGATAGGGATCCCGAGTTCAGCGAACACTTTTAGGACTGAGAGGAGGTGAGCGGCTGGGACAGCGTTGTGAGGCGAAATTATTAGGAAATCGTCGGGCAAATGGAGAAGGTAAGGAATGTCGTAATTGTTGGACAAAATCTAGCATATGGCTTCTGACAGGGTGTCAAATATTTTGAGGTTGCTTTTGCAGCCAAAGGTTAAATGCACGGCGAAGTAGAATTTATTGCCCCAACGGATGTCAAACAAATGCCATAACTTTGGACTGGTGGGCATTAATTTAAAAATTTGTTATGTCTGTTATGTCTACTTTGGCCAACCATGCAGTGTGCCCAACGTTTTTAAAACATTATCGCTTAGTCGATATGCAGAATGTATTCTTTGAGAGGAATAAGGCCGTTAATGATAGGGAATAGAGAGTTAAGAGGGGCCGAAAGATCGATTATCAAGCGTTTTTTCACGAAAATTTTTTAGTAGCCAGGCAGATATGGTTTTTGCGGAAACGTTTGAAGGGAGGCGTTTAAAAAGGCTGATCATGAAACCCGACTCTAGTTCTTTTTAAATTAGCTTGTTTGCTATTTTAGGCTCTGTTAGAGCTGATTGGAGATTACAGATACAATTTAGAGTGAGGAGAGATTTGAGAACAGGATTAAAGCCGTATTTTAGACTGGACAGAAGTTGGTGTCAGGGTGAAGAGACCATTCAAAAGCCAGGCGAGAAAAAATTAGATTTATGCATCTGGCAGATGCCTTAAACCAAGCGACTTGCGGCACACTCAAGCTACACGTCTGTCAGTGCATGTGCCCCCCGGGAAACGAACCCACAAACCCTGTGCTGCCAGGGCAATGCTTTACCAACTAAGCTACAGGAACACTTTCCTTTACGAGGAAGTTTAGATTTGATTTACGGGAGTCGAAAGATTTTTTTATTTTATTATTATTAATTTTATACGAAGACTTTGGAACAGCACAGATAGAGCGGATGTGGGCTCCGCCACACGTGACGTGGAGGTAACGACAGCGCTGCTTCATACATTTGCCCACATTAAAAATATTGCGGACCTGTCACTGTGGAACACTGTCGCCACAACGGAGGGCGAGCTCGGCAATTATAGATAATTTAGTTTGCATCTTCTGTGAGAAAAACAAATTATCTCTAGTATATCGACCAAACGCAATACAGAATTCTGAAAAGGACAGAATGCGATGCAGTTGGCAAAAGAGAGGTAGAGAAAAGACAAAATGAAGAATGCGTTTGAGGAGGATTAATAAGAGGAAGAGGGTCTGAGGCTGCAGCCTTTTGTGGAGGCAGGCTAATGCTGGAAATGGCTCCCGAAAGGGTAGATCTCGGCGTCTTGGAGCTTGACGAGTGGGGCGGGTGGTTCTACACCCCTGTGATGAATGTGGCTCGGCGGAAACACCCGGGGGAGACGTATCGCTCTTTGGGTTAGGAGATTGAGGCAGAAGAGCGCCGGTAAAATGTAAAGTCTCTTCGTCGGACAGAAAGGCTCAATTTCGGACATGGCGGGCAAGTGGGCGGGGCCATTCGACTGTCGAATGACAGAGGTGAGGGATGGCTATATATATGCGTAGTTGCGTGATGATTGGTTGGATTACATGACCGTGCTCCTCCCGAACTTAATTAATAAAACTTCATTTAAAGGACATCTATATGGCGAACAGGATGTTTGCCTGACTATATTAAAATTTGTATCATTTGGAGGATCACGTAACATTTTGTACGTGAAGGCTGCAGATCTTTGGAGCTCCTGGCACGCTCCCTCGTTTATTATTATTTAACAGGTGAAGACATTCAAATTGAATATTCTAAATATACCTTTCAACAAGATGAATGCTAACAAAAAAAGCTGCACCCTCGCCTGTAAAACGGGTGAAATCTTCAACTGGCAGTGAAAATATGGCGAACGCCATTTCGCTTGCACTGACGAAGCAACAAACTACATTGGAAGAAGTTGTCCAGAACGCAGTGTATATCGCGATGAAAGATGTGACACAATGTATACAAACCTTAACTGCGGAATTTCAATCACAGATGGCAGTCGTGCGCTGGCTTATCGACAAGGTGGACTATGTTTAACGCGAGACAAGAGGCCTGAAACAAGATGTCGTCGGCTGCAAATCTGATGTATCTAAGCTTTAAATTAAGCTGGAGGAATTGGAAGATCGAGAAAGACGCAATAACATTCGAATTGTTCGTCTTTCACCGAACCGTAAGGGAGCTGAAGTGATACGCTTTCTCCAAGAAATGCTTCCAAAGTGGATTCCCTCACTCTCAAACAAGCCGATAGAGATCAAATGAGCCCACCGCATCTATGGACGACAGAGGTTCACGGAAATGGGTCGTACCATGATCTTTAAAGCGCTGAGATATCAAGACTGTCAGGCTATCTTAGACGGAGCCAGAGAGGCGAGCAAGAGGGAACCAATTCTGGATGGTGAGAATAAGCTGAGATTCTTCGCCTACTACAGCGCTCACACCTCGCAAAAACGGAAAAGCTTTGCTGATACACGAAAGGAGCTGCGAGCAGCAGGAATCCAACCTTTTCTGATTTACTCAGCCAACCTGCACATTATGCACAATGGGGAGAAACTGTCTTTTTCTTCGCCACAAGAAGCAGAGGAGTTCCGACTGCAGATCGCAGATACTTCACGTGCAAGACGGTAGCTGACTTTCGCCAATGTCAATACATACGAGATGGACACGAATCGACCTGATAATTAATCAGCCATCATTACTGGATCGTTACGTGACTAATCTTAAGTTCGATACAGTGTTCAAGATTGCTTTCCTTGTTCCTGACGGACACAACTAGTTTTGAAAAGTTTAATGCAGAGCAGCGTGCTTTCAGTTGAAAGTGTTTAATAATTCAGTTGTTCCTGTTAACTTTTGTTTTTTGATGTGTAGACATGGGAGGAAGCAGGTGAGTCTTAGATCAATGGGACGTATGATACTGTTATGGTTTCGATACACAAGAGGGGTAATAGCCAGCGGACGGGGGGATGGGGGAGGGGAGAGCTTCATCCAGCTATGTATTTCTTCTTTTATGTTAATAACGAAAGAAGTCATGTCTAAAACAATTCATTATTTGACCTTCAATATAGTTAAAATGTACAGTCTTTTTGACAATGGTTAATTTTTCAATATTATCTGTCAAAGTCAGAGGTTTAAATTGTCCTATAAAGAGAACAAAGTTTTTGGACAAGTTGCGCAGACACTGCGTAGATGTTGCTTTAGTCCTAGAATCTCATTTAAAAGCAATTGATATTCTTCGTATACAAAATGAATTTTTTATAAAGTCATTGCTGCATCCAGTGACGGCACAAAAACAAAGGGGTCTCTTATACTCATTAAACGAAACCTTCCTTTTGTTATTGAAAAATGTAGTAATGATAAATCTGGCAGGTTAAGCTATTTCTGTACAAGAATTCAAAGTAAGAAAATAGCTTTTATTTCCGTCTATGTCCCAGCAGTTTTTGATGCAAACTTTTTTCAGGTGTTAACAAATCAGTTGCTGCTGTTAAATGAGTATGCACTCATTATAGGATGAGACATGAACGCACTTGCAGATTTGATGCTAACTAAATCCACCAATATATTTACAAAATCACAGATAACAACAGCAAATGTAAAAAAAAAAAGGTTATCGGTTAGAGATTATACCTTCTTTTCTTCGAGGCAGACACATTCTAGAATAGATTATATTCTATGTTCTCGTGAATTTAGGATGTGTTTTGAGCAGGGGCGGTTTTAGGCATGGGCGAACGGGCACGTGGGGGGCGGCACACGAACTTGGAGGGAAAAAAAAGCGAGGTGGTCGGGGGCGCCAGGAAGGAGTTAGCTGTCGGGGGGGAGGTTAGTTGTCAGAAGGCGCCGAGAGGGAGTCTCGCCCGGGGCGCAATTCAATGTAGAACCACCACTGGTTTTGAGAGCATTGCTATCCTGCCAGCTGTAATATCTGACCACAACCCACTGCTGACAAAGTTTATTTATCGCTCACATGATAGATCCCCAAGATGGCAATTTAATACAACTCTTCTACTCGATTCTGGGTTTCTAATAAGTTGCTAGTGTAACCCCGGCTTCAACACTTATGTCAGGGCTGTATGACCTATATTGGTTGTCTAGGTTTATCAGAGGTTTTTGAGAGCTTGGTTTTTGTTGTATGTCTACCACAAAGATGTTAAATTAAAACGGTTTGAATCTCAGAAATCGGGGGGGGGGGAAATGTATTTTAAGCAATTAGTCTGAATGCTTTTGTTTCCTGGCAATTTGGAAAAAAACAGAGTGAGTAAACAGCAGTATACAATAAACAATCCCCAACAACAATTTCACTTGAAAAAATTTGGAATGAAGAGTTCAAAGAAATTCAGCGTTCAAAGTTCAGTTCCATGTGATGTGTGTAAAAGCAATGTCTCAGTCCTACCGCTCCCTTAGGAATGGCATTCAGTTAATCAAAGATGGATGAGTGAAGAACTGAAGAGTTGAAGAACGA
>JAZGTJ010016997.1:0-12319 GCA_036877575.1 Botia almorhae
ATTGTACTGTACTATACTATATTGTACTGTACTATACTATATTGTACTGTACTGTACTATATTATACTATACTATATTGTATTGTACTATACTATACTATGCATTATATCGGAATGTGTATATTCAACGTTGTTTATTGTCTTGGTTTATGTGCTCAGAATAACTTTGTTAAAACTATTTTTGATGACATGCACAAAAGCTGAATGTTCCCCCAAGCGCGCGAGGTTGACAGTAAATGACGTAATATTCTTTAAAGAACAGAATACATCACATCATAACACTCAACATGTGTGCGGTCAGTCATAACACAGCGAGCACATTTCTGTCCGCGGGAGTCACGCAGTTTCTTACCTCGTGTGAACGGCGACGGGAGGGGGAGAAATCCCGTAAGAAAGGCGCACACTGATTATTTATTGGCAATCCGCCGCTTGCGTCTGCGTCTGCGTGTCTGCGCGCGTGTGTGTGCGGCTGCTTTACTGGAACACCGGTGGGAGGAGCTTTTATGAAATATCTGTCGGTGCTTCAACTCATCATTGCCACAGACAGCACGACACCTTTACTACCTCTACCGGACCTGAACACAGCTGTTCAGCACGGACATGAAACTGATCGAGGTTCATGCAAGAGAAGGTTTATTACATGAACACAGTGATCACAGAAGGAGCTGTTTTAGGACAAGCACAAGACTGAGTTGGAGAGCGCTTTGAAGGTAAATCTATAAGGCTTTCCTCCTTAGTCCTGTGTAATCTTATCTGTGCGCCTTTCTGTCGTTTTATTTGTATATGGAAATAGTTACATTATATCCCCGTCCAAACAAACGCTGTTATTGTTACTAAAGTGACCTGGACGTAACATGAATGAGTTGATCTATTCCAGTAAGAAATACAGTGAGGGGAATTTACACTGTAACTCGACACAGACAGTGTGTCATGAATGAGGAATTGGGCTTTTCACGACCTGCAGAATCTCGTTTATAACTGCCCGAGAAAGATTCGGGTTTAGATCGGGTTTAGATCGGGTTTACACTGCACCTACAACTAAAGCGTTAATTGCGAACTAGTTCATTCTTCTGGAGATTTCATCACTGAAGCGCTTTACGTCACGTGTACACGATGCTTTTTGTGATGACGTTCAGCACATGTTGAGACTTCATCCAGTTGTTAAAATTATGAATGGACAGTTTGAAACTACTCGGCTAACAATTTTTAGGTTGTAAGAACGTTTTCCTAACGTTTCCATTAAGTAACTAAAACGTTATAACGGTTATTTTAAGTTCTAGAATGTTCAAAATGTCCAGTTTCCAAAAATGTCCCACTTACAACTTATGAATAATGTTTCTGACATGATGCATCACTTTATAAGTTCTAGTACCGTTGCTGCAAGAGCGTTTTTCAATAACTTAGAGAGAACTTTTAGGGGATGTTAGCCAATGTTCTGAGCACGTTTTATGTTAGCTGGTTGAAAACCTTGTGAATCTGATGTGATAGCAGATGTCATCTCTCACGGTTCAGAACATACTGACTTTATCCATATTGTTTCTGTCTCTCTTAGCTGCTTCCATATCCACAGAGACAACAGTTCTTCTGAATGTGGAGGACGTGTCAGAACTCTGCTCTCCGGTGTATGAGCACCCGGGCTGGGACGGCCTTTCGGCCCTGGACCCCAAGCACCAGTGGCTGCCGGGTGGTACAGGGGGTGGGCAGAGCGCCATGGTAACGCACAGCCGGTTAGACGGCGCCATGAGCAGCAGCCCCTTTGAAGGCGGCGTGCACCTGCCCCCTCACCGGTACAAAACCTTCACCTCTAGGGCGCAGTATCAGATGGTGCTCGCGGCTGTGCGCAAACTTCAGGAGAGCGGCTTTTACTGGAGTATGGTGAGCGGGAAGGAGGCCGGTGCGCTCCTGAGTGCAGAGCCTCCGGGAACCTTCCTGGTGCGGGACAGCTCGGACCACCAGCACTTCTTCACTCTCAGTGTTCAGACAACCACGGGCACCAAAAACCTGCGCATCCAATGCGATTCCTGCTCGTTCTTCTTGCAGACCGACCCGCAGAGCGAGCAGGCCGTGCCGCGCTTTAATTGTGTTCTCAAACTCATCCATCATTACATGCCATCTACCAAAGACATGGGGAGCTCGTCCAAGGTCCAGGCTGCAGGGAAACGTGATGGAGGCCGTGGAAGTACAGATGGACGCGCATACTTCATTTACTCTGGTGGAGAGAAGGTCCCTCTGGAGCTACTGCGTCCACTGGCGTCTAGCATGTCCAGCTTGCAGCACCTTTGTCGCAAGACTTTGAATGGCCATATAGACGTGTCCACCAAGCAGGACCAGCTGCCTCATCCACTCCAAGAGTTTCTTCACCAGTATGATTCCCCCATCTAGCCGATCTTTAGCGCTCCAGATGCGTGTTAAATTGAAAGAGCCATGTGGGCAGAAGATGTGCGTGCCAATAAATGCTCACAAAGCTGCAGAATCGCATGAATGCAGATTTATGGCTCCAGACCTCTGCGTCTGTCAGTATTGCATCTGTCAGTATTGCGTCTGTCAGTATTGCATCTGTCAGTATTGCGTCTGTCAGTATTGCAGGCCAGCTGTGCCTTTGAAGTTTGACAGGTGGATGTCACATGAAAGACAGCAGGAGATATGTACAGTCAGGTGACTGTCCGCCAGCATGCAACATCCCAGCTGCTTGTTGTCTTCATTTTCTAGTGGCCTGTTTCACGACAAACTGCTGAAAATAAACACAAGTGACAGTCGATCAGTACCGTGTGTCGCTATGGCTACAACCCAGCTCCTCACCTATCGATCAGGAGGGTCTCTCGTGATCTGTTATTTTTGACTTTCTCCTGGAAGGGGGGGCTCAAGCGTTTGAGCGAGAGCTGGTTGTTTTTAATGACGTACACATTTCCACTGCTTCCTGCCAAGTGTAATTGCCTCCCAAGTGGGCGTGGGGGCACAAACGGGGTGGTGACACACCGCTTACAGCTGATACTGCTGCGTCTGCAGACTGTGCAGCATCAAGAAAAGACTAGAGGACAGATAAAGCAGACAAGAGGCCTCTTATATCGGATGCGTTTGACCTCTGACCTCTCTCAGCCATCTCTGGAGAGGATGTCCCGGACACAGATCAGGGGACAGTTGTTACTTTGTTCGCGACAGGAGCCGAAGCAAACAGTGGTTTCATTTTGTGCTAGGAGAAACATAAACACATGAATTAACATTCACATACAGTGAAACAAATACAAGCACAGCATGGAGTCTGTATTAACTGATTTACCGTCGCGTTTGGCATGAAGAACTGTGCTTCTCAAATTTGTGCTTTTTGTGCTCATGAAAATCAGCTCTGCTTCAACATTCAGTAACAATGACACAGTGTTTGTTAGCAGCATTAAAGCGATAAAAACAGAATTCTATTGTTTACTCACCCACATGTCATTACAAAGCTGTGTGACTTTCATAGTTAAGAGAAACGAGTGCCACTGTTGTTCGGTTACCAGCGTACTTCAAAATATCTTCTTTTGTGTTTCTCATAAGCAATAAAAGTCACACAGGTTTGGAATGACATGAGGGGGGGAAATGATGGAAGAATGTACTTTTTTGGGTGAACTGTCTCTTTAAATCTGCTATTCACTAAATGTATTAGGAGTGTGGAAGGGCTTATGGTTCAACTTGTAGATTTGTCTCTTTTTTCATATTTGGTCAGTCATGGTGTTTACATGCCACCCACCGGACAGCATGTGTTTTAGTCTGTCTTTTATAAAGATGTCTCATCTTAAGATCTGGTCTGATGACCGCAGTGCAAGCTTGAAGATCAGAAAACAGGCATTAAAAGAGTCAATGCAGCAAGAACCTTTGCACATATTTATATTTATAAACTATTTCCATAATTTATATTAAAGAGCACTATTTTTACAAAACGCACCTCACTGAGTGCCTTGCATTCTTCAGACAATGTTCTGCTACGCAAGCTGCGATCTGTCACTTCTGCCTCTCTGTCGCCATCTCTGAACCAACGCGAAAGCTCAAATTATAAATCAGTATTATAAACTTACTTTTGTGAATCAGGGTAAGGAGATCATGTTGATCTTTCATGTACTTGCTCAATAACTGATTTTAATAACTTGTTTCATTTTGACCAGAACAGTTACAGATCGCAGTTTTAAATTTGTTTGATTTACATGTGCTGGCTGATGACTTACATAAGCGAACTTCTTCCTGAATACACACAGATGGAAATACTACACAACTGCTCTTGATTTCATGACAACAGGCCTGAAGCTTTAACAGAGGTGTGTGTTTGTGTATGTGTGAGTGCGTACGGGACGTGCATTCTCTCTCTCTCTCTCTCTCTCTCTCTCTGTGTGGATTAATCCTGGTTACACCACATTCCTCATGAGTGAAAATTACTCTGTTAATTAATTTCTCTCCGTTACGTTTAAGGCTTTTATCAGTCCTCATATTAGATGATAATTAACACACTGTAGATGCAGTAACTCACAACCCATTAAATGCCTAAGTGACAGAAAATCAATAAAGCAATGATAAACTTCCTGAGGAAAGCAAATACAGGCCGACTGAACCACTTCTGACTCTAAACACGACAAAAGCTCCAGTGCAATTCATAACCAGCTGCTGTGTTCATACTGTATTTAAATAATCATTATCTTCATCATTATACAGTATTAATCTGCAGAGCTGTGGTCATATCAGCTGACTCTTAACATTTTGATGAACTAACCAAAACAAATAAAACGTACCTTTAGATTAGATTAGATTCAACTTTATTGTCATTACGCTGAGTACAAGTACAGAGCGTATAATATCTTTAATAATATCGATAATAATACCCATAAGAAATCTAAATAAAAAGATATGTTAGTAAAATTACATCTGGACATTATCAGGACAGCTGATGGAAATCAGACAGTTTTTGATTTGCATACTGTTTATGCATGAAATGAAATATGTACATTTCGAGATAAAGGGACATGAAAGCATGTCTGTGACTGCAAAAGTTCTCAGAGGGAATTTATCACAGGAAACATAGTTTATCTGTACTTCATGTTGACATATGCATCCATATCCTGGAGATTAGCTCTGTAAAGGGTCTGTGTGCTCGAGAATTAGGGGTAAATTCCATAAACGTTCATACCTGCATGTGTTGCACAAGGTATAACTGAGCAAGAAAGTGAGAGAGAGGTGAGAGAGATTTACTCTGTGATTCTGAAAAATAAAACATAAGTGAACACTATAATTAAATAGTTAACACACACAGCACATATCACACACAGAGAAACAGCAAACTCTCCTCTCATAACTCTCAGTGGTGTCTTCTGCTGTTCTTCTGATGCTATTTGGGAAGTCCCCGCCTTTTCTTTACACTCAGTTACTTTTTACTCCCTCCCTCGTGTTTTCAGAACTCCAGTCAGTGAGTCCGAGCCCCTTTTGGTCAGGGTAACGCCCGTCAAAAACAAAAGCCCCAGGGCTCAACATTTTCCTGACAACCCTCCACCCAAAACAACAGTGTTTATTTATTGTACTTTTTCAAATAAAAACAGTATGTATAATACTGTATGTAATACAGTATGTAAACAGTATGTATTAAACAGTAAGTAACAGTAACAGTAAGTATTAAACAGTAAGTAACAGTAACAGTAACAGTATGTATTAAACAGTAAGTAACAGTAACAGTAAGTATTAAACAGTAAGTAACAGTAACAGTAACAGTAACAGTATGTATTAAACAGTAAGTAACAGTAAGTATTCAAAACATTAAAAACATTATTTTGAATATTCTAGGAACATCAAAATTGTCCTTCATTTTAAGATGTTATATTAATGTTACTTTTAACATTTTTGATATATGATATATAACGTTAGGAAAGGTCTACTAACAATACTGCATAAATGTTTTTAATTACTTTGAGAACTTTTAGAGAACATTGGGCAATGTTCTAAGAACATTCCCTGTCATCCTAGAAGGGTCCACTGTCCTCAGCCTATAAGAAAACATGCACACAGAAAAGAGAAGATACGCTTTTGCAGTTCTGTGCCGGATGTTTATGTTTAACTGTTGTCATTACCAGATTCAGTTTTACAGTAAATCCCCCCCACGACCCCTCTGTGTGGCTTCTGTCTGCATCTGATTGGCTCTCTGTAACGCTGGGGAAGGAATACTGTGTTAATCTGCCCTCTGGGTTTGTGCTCCACATCTTTAGTTATGTATAAGTCAGTGACACCCATGATAAGTGTGCTGGATATTACGATCTCTTACAGCAGTTATGAGCGATACATCAACTTGCATAATTCTTGTGGACGGAATAAATGAATGCAGGTGTCCGTGTGTCGGAGCAGATGAGTGAAAAGTAACGGGCCTCTGGAGGGGTTGTGTGTGCTGGGCAGCGGTCCAGTGCTCTCGTGTCTCAGTCCCGTACTGTGACTGACTTACCAGGACAAGAATGTGAGGCCAGTTTTACACATCCTGGCTCACTGCAGGAGCCCAGGGAAGACTCTGTGAATGTGTGTGTGCCTCCCCGTGTGCGCTCCTGGGCATACATGAGTCACAGATGGAGGATGATTCACAACAACTCTTGTTGTGAAACACTTTTGCACAACATTATTGTAAAGTTTGTAATCACGTCTGCCTGTTATTACACAGAGTAAAAACATTACGCTCACGTCACAATGTGCCAATGAAAGCAGAGCGGCGAACCAATGTGCTTGGCTGTCATCTAAACACACTCGCTTCTGGTAAAGATTACGTTTCTCTTTCTGTCTCTCTGTCGCTCCTCCTGTTATTTGCGCTGAAACAAATGATGTCAGGTCTTCTGTGTTTCCAGAGTACTCTTGTTGCCCTCCGGTTTCCACTTCAGCTAAATGACATCATCAGCGTGGAAATCTCTTCAGTTACTGGCAGTGCGCAGTTCAGTTCCGCGTTCACACACTTGTGCTATTAAAATTCATTACAAAGTCACGTTTTGTTGTTTGCACGCGTCACTGACAGTGTAGCACATTCTGATATTCTCTTTCTTTGTTATTTTCTCCAGTAAAAATATTTAAACATCATTAAATTTGGTTCAGCTAATAGCATGGGTTTGGGGGATACAGTAGAATACAGTAGAAATGTTCATATTTACATTTATATGCATTTTTATCAAACCCACGACCTGGTGTTTGAATATTTTTACATTTGTAGATATACTTTTAAATGTATAAATGCCAGAAAACACAGTCTGAATTAAGTATGCTTTGTCTGGCCAAAAGGTGTATGTTTATATGTTTGTTAAAAATATTGCAAACATATAATTCAATATATAATCCCATATGGAAGACAGGCCAACACTGAAGCCTAAGTCACATTGTGCAGGAGTTGATTGGACGTGTTTTCCCTGCAGGAGAAAGGTCCAGTGGGAAAGAGTCAGGCAGCGAGGAAAGAGTTCCCGTGGGACAGATTTCCAACAGGGAATTCATGTGCAAACAGCTAACGGCTCAAATAATTACTTGAGTATGCCAGAGAGAGAGAGAGAGAGACAGAGAGAGAGAAGAGAGAGAGAGAGAGAGAGAGAGAGAGAGAAGAGGGGTCAAGCAGTAAGGCCAAGAGCTTGTGTTTTGGTCGCAACAAAGGCTGCAGTCTTCCTCCTGCTGCTTCATTTCTATCTGTTCTCGTCTCATGCGAGCATGCATGCACTTGCAATCGCAAAGAAACGCATCCACTACCCCCCCCATCTAACACACACGGTTCATTCTCTTCATTCCTTCAGTGGCATCAGGGCCCAGTTTCCAGGAAAGAGCCTCTTTAATTGAGTTGACTCTACTGCTGCTGCAGTGAGTGAGAGAGAGAGAGAGAGAGAGGGCACATAGACAGGAAGGGGAGGTGCAGAGCGGGAGCTTATACACAAACTCATGCACTCTTTTTACTGTAAGAACTCATTTCACCCTCTCTCTCTCTCTCTCTCTCACCCTTTCTTACTTCATCCCCTCAGTTTTGGTTTGTTTGGGTCATAGTCATAATCTTTATCTTGCATGTGAACCGTGCACCCTCAAAATTGCGCTGATAAGACAATCTGCATTGTGATGCAACGACTGCATGTTTGATTGACCATCAATTCAGTTATTTGATGCACAGATCATTCGGAGGGAAATGCAGAAAATCAGATGTTTTAGATGTATTTAACATTAGATTATTTCATGCTAATACAATGTTTCTCGAACTTTTAAAATAATGTTTTTAACCTTTTATGTCGCTTAACAGAAACATTCTCACAATAGATGACGGTGAGCTGGAAAGCAGCTGTCTGAGTTCCACAGTAAATGTATCTAACAGGAATCTACAGTCACAAACAAACCACTTAACATGTCACAAAGAATGACTCCTAAACAATTCTGTCCATCTGCACATTTCATGCTCTAACTCATAATGCTCTCTGCGAGTTTACACATCACAACGCCTGCGTCTGTCAGCCTGCAACTTTTGAAATACAAAAGAAGAATTTATTGTTCAGGTGTCACTGGTTTCATGTCACACTGACAGAAGAATAAACCTGAAACTCAGAACACTGTGGTGATGAGGGAAAATGCAAACCTGAGTAACTTTGTAGCTCTCTTTGTTCTGAATTGTACTCACGAACAGTAAAAGGCCAAAGAGTGAACTTCACATAAAGCCACCAAACAACCAAAATAACAGACAACAGAGAGAGAGAGAGAGATTGCGGACTGTTTGAAAGATCTGCAGACAGGAAACCAAAGAAAAAAAGAGGTTTCCTGTCTGCTCTGTTAGACAAAGAGAAGGCAACACCTGAAGCTTTGGTGTATGTTCCTCACACACACACACACACACACACGGTTGTCTGAATCAGTATGTTTCCGTGCACACAGCAGGTTACAGGCGTATTTTAACTGGAAGAAATCTCACCAATGCATTGTGAATCACTGCAACACTGACGCATTTGAACGAGGTGAGAGTTGATGAGGGAGCAGAAACTGAACTACAGCTGTATTGGGGTCAGTCAGCGTGACATTCTGCTATACTGTGATTTCTCTGCCATCTCACCTTGTGACCTGAAGGACTGACAGCACTGGAACAGACAGAGATGATTTTTAGGGACAGTTGATTTTTGATGATGCTTCTGTGGGCTTCACTGTTTCACTGTTTCAAAAGATTGACTCCTTATTCATGTAAACATGAGTAAGCGCTTGTTAACCACACTTGTTAGCGTGCAGACATCCAGGGATCATCTCTAAATTACTCATCTCTATTTGTCTGTAATTGAAACTAATGACTGAGGTCATAAATGCTTGTACTGTACTTGTGTATAATCAAGTTCTAGTCATGTAAAGACAACAGGGTTGAGATTCCTAAAACCATTAATGGTTGGTTGGATGTACAGTATGTACTGTAAGCAGATCAGAGTCTTTGTGTAGATGACGAGTCCAATCAATACATGTGCTTCCACTGGCAGACTGCAAACACTGAAAACATAAAGCTCACCTTTCACATACATTCATGCGCAAGCCAAAACCACACACACACACACAAACACGGACACACACACAAACACAAACACATACACACACACACAAAAACAGACACACACAAACACATACACACACTGGGGACTTTCCATAGACATAATGATGTTTATACAAACTGTATATTCTATCTCCTCACTCTAGTCCCAAACCTACCTCACAGAAACCATTCTGCATTTTTATATTTTAGAATAAGCATAATTTAGCATGTTTAATATTTTCCCTCGTGGGGACTGCTGGCTGCTCCCCACAATGTAGGTGTGTGTGACCTTTACCATCCATAGCAGAAAAACAAGAACACACACATAAACTTATTCATCCTTTTTAACTATGAAATCTTTGGATTTAAAAAGAAAAAATATCTTTTGTTCTCTGTCAGTATGACTGTTTTTCTTCATTAGAACATAAAAGTTTTTAACTGATATAAAGAAATTTCACTGTTTGGTTACAGCGTGTATCTGACTGCTGCTGGATCGTGATTGTATTTATGAAATAATGTATTTGCCTTCCAGCACATCAAACAGAAATCTCTGTTTTTATCCTGGTGGAACTTCTCACGTAAACAACCACTAACATGGACCAAGGAAGCGTGCACCACCTTTTCACAATGTCTGAATATAATCCAAAACATGATAGCCAAGGAAACAGAATGTAGCCATGACTTTATTCACCAAAAACATAATGATACAAACATTTGGGGGGATATAACAGGAAACAAAGGAGAACAAGAGCTCTCATCCTATTGGTTATCTGACCAAGAAAATTTTTGGACAGAATCTTTCTGTGGATCACATGACCACAAATGAAGTCTATGAGTCTATGAAGTCTATGAGTTATGAGTTAGTCATTATTTGTTACTACACATCAGAGCAAATGAGGAGTTTCATGTTTCTCTTGCTGTTTCTCTGATACTGAAACACTTGAAGGGAGATGATTGCTCTCACGATGTAAAGCGACTTTCAGCCAGCATAACAAAAATGTTTCTGGAAGAAACTGGCCTTCTTTGCTTTTAATTTGCAGAGACAACTGTAAGTATGTTATATGTACTGTAGGTTAGTTTCCCCACAAAGTGTAAACCCTGTGGCTCTATCAAAACATCACTGTTTGACCAGCCCGACCCTGCAGCATTGATTCAACCAATGGAGTGACTCTGGCAGATGCAGAAATCAAACTTCTGCTGTAGTCCGTCTTCAACGGCCCGTTTTCCAGAGAAATATGTGATATAAAGGAAGAGTTCAAAACTTCTATGAATTTTTGGCTTTGTCGCTTTCACCCTCGCCCCTCCCTCCAACTTGGCTGACCTTTAATCTCGATTTGGCTCTGTTTCCTCTCTCCTTTACCCCACAGTAAACAAGTCAAACCTTCAACTCTCGCCATGAGTTCCTGGAAACACAGATCTCTAACTTTACCTGGTGTTCCTCATCTGCTCATTTCCTCAGATGCTGTGGAGCTGATATGAGAAGCTAAACAACTGTTTTGGATCTTTCCCTGTGGAGTAGGAGGTCAGGGTGAGACCAGCCGGGATTTGGCTCATTGTGTTCATTTGCTCTGGTAAACAAAGCGTTTTTTAGAGCACTGAAAACATTGTGTGTCTTCAGGGTTATGTGTCACTTCAGGGCAAACAGAATCCCACATTCCCCTGTGTGTGTTTTTGTGGGTGTGTGTATTGGCAGTGACACACATCTGACTGGTCTGAATTACCAGAAATATGGAGAAATCCCAGGACACCCATGGCACACTTACTAGAATCCTCTTGTTTTCTTTCCTCGGAGTGACAACAGATTTGAAGACAGCAAGTAATGACAGATTATCATCGTTTTGCGGCACTCCTTCCCACCCCATCCAACAGAATCATGAAATATTTTTGGACAGCACAGAACTCACCTCATGTTGTTCCAAACCTGTAGGACCCGTACGGAGCACAACAGGGAAAACCGCTCTGTTTCACAAGACAAGGAAAATTCAGCAAGTTTGGAACAATATGAAGGAAAATTATTTGACATGCCAAATAATAATATGAACGTTCAGGGTTTTTTGGTGAACTGTACTCTTTTAAAAAGCTTCACAATGCCTGTATGTTTAATACAGAGCTCTGAGCATAAACTCCACCAGGACTGACGGTGTCTGTAGAAGACCAGTCAGCGCTACAGCAGTGAGTCCATTTACCCACCAACAGATACAAACGCTCCAAAACAACACAGCTGTTTCTATGGCAACGGCAGGGCTGGGGCATCAGGGACAATTGAGTTAGATTTCATGTAGGCTGTCATTTTTTAACACACAGTATGAGCAAGAAAATTGCTGTTTATTTAACATTTTCCTTCAAAAAATCACAACTGGAACTTTCCCTGAACGCGTGTTGCTGGAAAATTACTGCATTGCAGCATGTTGTGATGTATGTTCAACACTTTGTCCACATTTACGCACTCAGATCCAGATTTATGAGAGCGAAACTCTAAATTCCTCATAAACTTGTTTGAGCTCATAGAGATGATGTCACAAATCAGTAAACATGAGAAAGACCTCGAGAAACTGGAATGATTTCAGTTATCTGATGAAACGCATGTTAATGGTGAAGTGTGCCGTTCTGGAAATGACAAAAATAAGGATGTTTTGAACAGTAAACGTTATCTTAACGTTATAAAACATTCTTGCCATAACATTATTAGAATGTTATGTATCATGAAAATCAAAAGTATTATTCTTAAGTTGTTAGGGGAACATTTTAAAAGTTACAGAGTTAAAAGTTACATAACATTAAATAACGTAAGTACTTAAATGGAAACATTACA
>JAZGTJ010016998.1:0-12317 GCA_036877575.1 Botia almorhae
ACACACACACACACACACACACTGCCCAGCTGAAAGTTACTACCAGCAAATTGCTTTTGCATATCGCCATTCAACACTGAAAAGGTTTCCATCTCGGAGGAAGTAGGAGTCACTTATAATGAAGGAATGAATACACAAACAAGTAAACAGAGATGGGGAATGAGTAAATAAACCTGCAGAGTGGGGAGATGGAATCATCTTGTTGGCAAATAAGTTTGCTGTTTACCTTGTTTGTTTCCTGCTGGTAATTGTGCATTATATTATGCATCTTCCAAACCTTCATAACAAACACTGCCTTTAATGCAGTAAACGATTCCATGCGTTCTAATTATGCTTAGGGATCAACATCGCAGGAAGCGTTTAGTGCTGTAGCGTTGCAATGCTAACAACTGTCTGAGTATTGATTGGTCTGATTAATTGGAAATAGAGTGACAGATTCATTGATCGCCTGATTAGTTGATTATGTTTGGCGATTAATATTTGATGTACATACCCCGCAAGAAGGTTCCCGGCTAACAATTTTAAGTTGTAAGAATGTTTCCCTAATGTCTCATTCATTAATTAACGAATACTTTAAAAATTTAATGTTTAAAAAATGTTTTAAAAAACAACTTTTAAATGCCGTATTAACATTATTGTTTGCCTATAAGAACACTATTTAAACTTTTTTAATTCTGTAATGTTTTTAAAATGTTTTACAAACAACTTAAGAATAACCTTTTTGAGATATATATATAAATATATATATATATATATATGATATGATATATATGACATTAAAAAGCATTCTACGAACATTACTTCTAGAGAAGTAATGTTCTGAGAACGTTCCACGTTAGCTGGATGTTGGTGTCAGATTCATTCATGTCTAGAGATTTATGTGCATGTGTGTGGAGACTGTACACACTGAAGGCCTGTTGTAATCCAGTACATACAGAGAGAAACGCCGCTGGTAGAAATACAGGCGGTCGATGCAGTGCTGTTTGAATGGAGATCAAGGTGTTTACTTTGGCTCTCTCAAATCTCAGTCTAGGCTGAGACATAATCCACTGTACCCTAAACGGAGTTGATCTGGTGTTTCATTTACATTCGCTTGCTTGATAGCATATATTACTTCAGCAAGAAAGCATCAGCCAAGCAAATACATGATCAAAAGAAAGAAAACTTTTAAATGAGATCTCAATAATATCTCAATTGTTTCTTTTTCTTACAGCAATGAGCTTTAAAGGGAGAACAAGTTGTCTTCTGCTTCAGAGATATTTCTCCTGAGCGAAAGACCAAGAAATTTTACATATGCCTCCACCAGAGTTTCAGAAGAGATCTCGATGTCATAAACTGAGCTCAGATTGGGCCGCAATAAAGTCGGTATTTTTAAAGAATACTACATGAACTTAAACATTTCTAATAAAATGTATCGAAAACCGTACAATAGCCATACAATCTACATTCATACTCTTAATCTATTTTATTTGTTTATTTTTCCCCAAGCAATTTTAGAACAAACATCTGAAACCAAGTCGATACACATTTGCATCACACTGAATACAAAGTTACTTTTAAACGTAGCTATAGCACATCAAATACAAACGTTGAATACGATCGCTGGCCTATAAGTTCTCAGATTTCTTTTAAAAAGTCCTCACTACATTGTAAAGTTCCCTTCTTCTCTCGTCCGTCTCCTCAGTGGCTCCTCAAGGGCAGGAGAGTCTCTCGTCCCACAGGCGGAGCGTTCCAGCTCGGGCCTGCTCTTTAAGCTTTGCTCCGCGCTCTCCACTGGGCTTGGGAGATCCAGAGCAGGTTGAGCTCATCTCAGATGCCCAGGCTGGCCTCCCTCCCCCTGGGTGATTGCTGCTCTGGAGTCCCGGCTACTTCCCTTTGAAGCTCTGAAGACTTTTGGCAGAGACATTGAACGTCCTTGAGGGCCCCTCCCCACTGTAACCCTAACGGGCTCTGCTGTCCCCAAAGTTATTTTCGGCCCTTATCGTTGTCTTGGGCTTTACTAAGGATATACGAAGGTTAGGATTCTACAGAAAAAGTGTTTAATTTCACTTTTGCAAACCAAATCGGGTTTAAAACGGTAAGACAGTGTAAGAAAGAGATTGGATAAGCCAAAGGAATGACAGGGTGAGCGGAGCTTTGATTTGCTTTGCTTGTTTTGTCTTGGAAAACAAAAGAAGAAAATGATTGTTATTGATATAACAGTACCTTGTCTCGGCACAACATATTAATAATCGCTGATTCAAAAAATATTAAAGCACAGTGAGTGTCAAAAACAAAAGCAAAGCTGTGCGTGTAACTAATTAGAACACTGTTATTATAACATTAATTAGGCTTTACACTAAAATAAAACTTTTTAAAGGGCAAAAAAGGAAATCATAAATACACCATACCAACAGTAACACTGTAATCGACGTTCTTGTTTGATCAACATTCTGCTTTGGCTTGAAATTGGCTGTATTTTTTGTCCTATGGCTATAGATCAATATGAATTTTATATTACACCTCAAACTACACATCACTAAAAGATTCATTAGCAGCTATTTTGTGAATAACAATACCGCGCCTAAAACGCAAAAATAAATCGCACATCATTAGGTTTTAAAGCTGTACACGGCACTCACACACGTACGCAAACACGCACATGCACGCCACCGTCATTTTCTCAGAAACAAGCAAGGAATTCACATTTGACCCGGCGGTCTTTTCCACTGTCCTGTCTTTATTTTCTTGTCATTATCATCCGATGAGGAGCACGACTATGTGTGTGTGTATTTGTGTAGAGACGTCACTGTCTTTCTGGCACACGCAGAGTAGATTCATGCCCACAGGCAAGTGCCTTTGAATAACGGTAGGTTAAGACATAATCATCTACACGAAGGAGAAGATTCTCTTTGACCCTTGTCACCTTGCCACCTCATTCACCAGAGCTGGCGGGCCAGGAAAGAGGAAAAGCTAATTGCAAAGGGTGAACCTAGAGGCAAGAGCAGAGAGAGAGAAAGAGAGACAGACAGAAAGAGAGGAACCCCACTGCTTTGATGCTAAATGAGGAGCTCTTGTACCGCTCCAGATACCAGGAGACAGAAAGAAATATTTTAGTCGGCAGACACTTGTTATTGGGCTGGAGTTATTGGGTGCTCTTACAACGGACCTGAAAATACTTGAATAAAGTCATGAGAGATTTGGTGAACTCTTACAAGCACTCAGACCTTGTTTGCACTTTCAAACATTGAGCTCTCTCTCTTTCTCTCCTTCACACATACACACACTCATGAAAGCATTTTGTGGATTTGAGTGCATGTGCGTGTTAGCTTTGAGATCACCTACGCATCTATGTGCACTCCTAAATGTTGACAAAAAATTAACCTTTGGCAAAAAAACAGTAATGCTTTGAAAATTGACTCTGGCACAATGGATGAAAAATAATGTCGATGACTCATCCTGCACTATACAGATTTTTGTCCAATTTGTCATTAGCAGATGTGGAGGAAAGACAGTTTTGGCCCCTGCATACGGAAGAATCCGCATCTTACCACAAAAAATTCTTCCCCACCACTTTTTTTTAAGCATTTTCTGTCCCAGTTTCACTGTTCCTCCTGGTTCCTGACTTGTGGTCCACTAACCTACTTCAGAACCACGTCAACACCTCCTCTCAAGTCGTCCTGTCTCGACTGTCGTTTGAGGTAACTCAGGCTTTTAATGATCTCCTAATCACAGAACCCCCTATATAGAATCCACCCCCACCCCAAAGCCCGGGCGATTCTCTCCAAAGTGTGAGACGACTCCGTCTGTGAAAATTCATGAATTCAAAGGCTGAGCCGATTTGTCTAAACACAAAGGAGCAGAATCGGTTCAGGAGATCAGATCTACTGAGGAGTGTCAGCTGAGACATCTCATGCATCACAGTAACATGGAGTTCATTCATGAATATACACAAGGCAAATCACAGAGCGGATCCACACGGCTTGGCTTGGCATTTCATCCTTCAACTGTCTCACTGAAAACCTTTTCCCTAAAAGCTAGCACGTTATTTCTTCTGTGTCGTTCTTTTTTCTGTCCTCGGGGCGGCTGAATGCATGATTGAGCCCAGCTACAAAGACACGAAAAGAAGCAAATTTCAAAGCTGGAGGTTTGTCACTTACGCACACAAACAGATGTCAGATAGACGAGATATACATATATAAAAGAGTCACAAACACACACTCAGGATTCAAAATAAACACCTGATAAGCTCCAAATGTAAGTATCAGTTGTCTTGGGTCAGTTGGTTGGTGACTTTAAGAACTACAACATATTATTTCAAATTTACCAAGATTGGTTACTACTGATACCACAGACAAACAAATAAGACCATGATAAATCATGATAAAACAGCTAATTGTTATGACGTTTTGCATATACCCTTATTGACTACCCTTATTCACCTAATATCCCAGCTAACAGGGAATTTTCTGAGAACATTAGGTAACGTTCTCTAAAAGTTCCCTCAAAGTTATCAAAATACGTTCTTGCGGTAATGTTACCAGAACGTTTCTTAAAGTTAAAATCATATATAATAAAAATGTTATTCCCAAGTTGTCTGAACATTTTAAACATGTTACAGAATTTAAAAAATGTTTAAAAAACATTCTTATAATTAAGCCATAACGTTAATACAATGTTTAAAAACTGGATGTTTTGAACATTCCTAGATAATATTGTTTCAAAATAACATTATAGTTATTTAATGGAAACAGTAGGAAAACGTTCTTACAACCTAAAATTGTTACCAAGGATCTAGGATGGTTTAAAGTGAGCTATATAAATGATCATTTGACCCTCAGTGCAAGGTATACGCAAGGAAAAGACTAAATAAAATAATTCCATTGTCATATGAGCAAAATACATTTTTCATTTTAATAAATCATAATAAATCATTTTCATGGACAGTAAGTTTTCACAATTCACTCACCATTGTTATGTGACAAAAACATAATTTTGCACCCCACACACACTTCCGCACAGTACTAAACTGCATCGCACGCAACAAAAGCACACAAACAATGCATTCCAATCAATATCACCTACACACACACACACTGAACACACACACCTAGCTCTACACCAGGCTGTAAAGACCAGCACGAATTTCCATGGTGGTCCGAGCTGGTTTATGCTGGTTTAGTTTGGGGATCAGCATGGACGTTCTGTTTAAGCTGGCTGGAGGATTGCTAATTAAGCTAGTTAAAAGCCTGGTAAGGACACTAGCATTACACACTGTGGATCACCATTTAAAACACAATATATGCTGGTGACCCACAAAACTGGTTTCTTTCCAACAGGGCACACACATATACTGTGAACCAGCCAGCGATGAGGGACAGCTTTAAAGATAATTGATTTTATTCCCGCCTAATTTCCTCTTCTCTCTCCCTTGAGCTTTATCAACAGTCTGTCAATAGGCTCTGCGGCCAAGCTCCATTCGTTAGTGCCAAAGAAACGCCTCAATCAGATCACCATCACTCACACGGACACACAAACACACCCAGGATCCTTACAGAAACCCTGCAGCATAGTTCAAACACTCACAGACACAGAAACGCTGTCATACACACACAAACATGATGTACACGCTCATTAGAACAGCTGTACATACACGGCACTCCAGTAAATCAATGCTTGCAGCTAATCACTGCTTGATTAGTGTGTGTGGAAGGGACTGCAGTAAAGATGGGCAGTTATGAGCCTTAGATCTAACACGGGCCCACAGCAACTTTATCATGACTCTGACCTGCAATGGCAACATCCGAATATAATATAAACATGTTTAACTATTTCAGTTCCATTGATTTCTCCCCTCACAAGGGGTTGTCCGTGGGTCGCTGAAATATGTATTATTCACAAACAGAGTTCTGCATGGCATAAAAGGTAGAGTAGGCAATTTCAGAGAGGCTGGCAAGAGAACCTAGCTTCGAAAGCATAAGATCCCGCCCCCCGTTCAGAGCTCTGTGCAGAGGTATGCAGACATAGGCGGAGTTTAGGGGGGCCAGGGGGGGCACTGCCCCTCCAGACCAGAGCCAATCGATTTTGTCAGATATGAATAAAAAATAGTTTTCACATTGTCTTATTTTATTTGTATTATCTTATTATTTAAATGAGTAAATTATGGCTAAATTAATTAATATGGTATACTGTATGTTTAAAAAAAATTTAACTCAGAGTTCGTGGTCTACCGGTAGGTGCCCCCCCAGGCAAAAATTTGAAACTCCGCCTATGTATGTAGATACATAATTTGACAGGCAAGTTCAACATCCTATCACTGCATTCGAACCGAATGCAATTATTGTGCCTGTGCCTTCCACAAAAAATATATGTTGATATAGATATATTTAAGCACTTTACTTAAGATCGTCTACCCAGCCTTTAAGTAAAAGCTTGAATTAGGTCAGTACACAGTCAGTAAAAAATGGTAAAGCCAGTTACAAAATGTAAACCTATTTATTTGGCCAACAAATAATGTAAGTATCTTTATCAAATGTGAAAAAAATAACTTTGTCTTTAGAACATTAGCCAACATTTTAATCTAACAGGTTAATCTTACAGTTTTCTTTGTGTTTGTTTACCCAAAACCCATAGCAAATAATTTTATTTGGGTGACTAAATTCACTTAAATTTAGGGAAAAGTTAAACCTTTGACCATACAGTTCATAATATATGACATTGTGACATATTGTTACAACTTTACCATGTGACAACTAGCCCCCATTAATTGATGTACCATTGTACTGTGGTAATACCATCATTTCTGGACTAATGAAAAGCAAGGTATTTTTAAGAACCACTGTGTACCCTGTACATACCATGTTATTTAAATATGATAATCACCTACCATTGTGCATGTACACCAAATTGCATTGTACCACGGTACTGCCACTGTTCGTTTTGGAAGTGCTGCCTTCGATGGCAGAACATACCTGCCCACCAACCCACCAACACCTTTGGCACAGAAGGGGTTAATTCTATTTTGTCTAGGCGTGTGTGTGCACGCGTTTCACCGGAGCGGTTTGCCTGTGACTGCGCGTCTGTTTGTGTGTATGTGTGTCCGTGCAGCGCCCTGCCTCTGTGTGTATGTAAAGGAGAAATTTGCCTGTCCTTGCCTAAGTGAATGGCTAGGATTAAGCTGACAGCCCACCTTAGTGATGGCGAAATAATTGGTTGTTCAGCTCTGTCCTTGTCAGCGCGCTGACAGTTCTGCAGATGTCCTGCGCGGTTCTCCAAAGGTTAGCCTCAGCTGGGGCTGCCGTTCATTAATCATTCTGCTCTGACAGTGCTCTGAGCAGCCCACAGCTGCCACCCCGTCCCCCTCAATTTCTGTCACCGCCTACCACCGCAGCCGCCCGAGCCCCCCACACCAAACACCGGGCGTGTGTACATTTAAACACACATTTGCATCCAATAAGATCATATACGGGAACGCGTACGCGCCGTATGAAGGTGATGTATGAACGGACGGGGTCAGGGTGCCGGTGCGATCGGAACGCGTGATGTAAATTGGTAAGCGGGCGCGCCGCTGTTTTGATGGTAAGTATGTAGATCGATAATGTTAAGATACGATGTTTACAGATATTTTTAAAGCGCTGCGTCCTGTGTACCGAGTAAAGTTTGTGTGAGGAAACTGGAACACAAACTTTTGTCTTAAGAACACCTACAGCACACGTGCTGGATCTGAAGTATATGATGCAATGGCTGGGTATGATTTTTCTGTCAATGTTACAGTAGCGGAAACGCACTGTGTTTGTACTGTGTGGGTTTACATTCCACATACATTCCACATACATAAATACATACATTTAAATGTTAAATATTTCCTTGGAAATATACCAAATAATATATGAATATTAATTGTGATCATTTAATTAAGAATACAACATTTCGCTGCAGCTTTTCACATCTATGTCTATATCTAAGTTACTAATTATGTATGTTTATTGTTGGTAATTGTTCTTATGCATCCTGTCAACCCACTTGAGATCTTTATTATTTCTATGTGTAACTACTGTAAATCCCCGCACCTTATAAACTAGTTTCAAACTGGCTATCACAAGCCGTCGTCCTGATATACCATTAGCAGACTCTGCTCATCATCAGCATCATGATCCCAAAACCACATAGTACAGATCCTAAGTAAATTAATCCACCAATCCACTCACTCTTCCTGAATCCTACTTCACTTCTCATGATTAGACTCCGTGTCTCTCAAGCTCCTAAATCTAACCTCTCTCTCTCTTCCATTTTTCTCATTTTCTCTCTCTCCGCTGCTCCTTTCTCTCTCAGGGGGCTAAGCGTTCATTCCCGTGTCCGTGTGCTGCTGTCGATTGGCTGCTAAGTGCTGGGAAGACCCCAGATAAATCCTCAATTACGGCCTATCAGCTTCTTACAGCCCCTGATTAACGGTCAGGTCCTCTCCCTTGCTCTCTCATTCTTTTTCTCCCTCTCTTTGCCCCCTGGATACAGTACAGAACAAGCAGCAGATTTCCCCAGTGCCTGGTCAGTTCTCCTGAGACTTCCAAACAGCAGATGACCAGTGGACTGTTGGAACAGTGTGGGCTGACTGCAGTCAAGTGTGCAGGCAAAGTAACAGATGCTAATGTCCTAAAGCTGCTAGTGGACATTTTGAAATCAATATGAATTATTAAAATAAAGTACTGTGGAAGTGATGCGCTGAAATGTGCCACAAAAGCATAACACAAGCTAATTTTACAGGATTTCAGTAAAGAGGAAGTGAAATAACTTCCTATAAAGAGGAAGTTATTTCAATAGCATCGCTACGTAGAATTGCAAATATAATTACTGTTTTCATGACGTTTTTTCTGAACACCCTTCGGTCTGCCATTGGTCAAAAAAACAGGAAGTTTCAGTCCAAGCTGGTTGGTTAAGCCAATGCTAAGGTTAAGCCAATTGGTTAAGCCAATGCTGCTGTGTTGGGCTGGTCGGAACGCTCATACAAACAAACCAATGTTTGATAGTGCCACAGGGTTTACACTTTTCAGGGAAATCAGCCTATGGGTGGCTACCTTAAACGTTCTCTGCCAATTAACCTGGAATAGAAAAAGTATTTTAACATTGAAAAATGACGGCATTGAAAACATAACATGTGAAAAAAATGCGGAAAGAAAGGGCTCTCGAAGATTCTGGCGTTTTGGGCATCAGGCACCAATGCCACATCAATACCAAGTTTGCATGTTTACCAGCATGTTTGATGGATGTTATTTGAACGGTGGAAACTGAAGGTCAAATCAATACAAACGAGAAAGAGAGATTTTGAAAAAAATGGTCGCTGAACATTGCTTGATTTTAGGCTTCTCATTACGAGTTTCCCACCTTCCTACCTCTCGAATGCGAAAATGATTGTGTTGGTACTGTGGATAGATATTATTGATCCAGTTATTTTAGTGTGGTTAAGGCTTACTGACCTCTCCCATCATGTGTAGTGATTCGCTCATCTGACTTGCAGGAATTTGATTGATGATGTTACAGACACGACAAAAAAAGTTCTGTCGGGATGTTAGTGCTGCCGAATGCTTTCCTCACTGGCTCTGACAACAGGGTGTGATGTCTACAGAGCACAAACAGACAATAAATGGCCGATATCTGCAAAGGGTTTGGATTTAGCAGAAATGGTAGCCAAAAAATTCCAATAATATTGCCGATCCCAAACAAATGCACTTACCGTTACAGTACAGCATAGATCAAAGCAAGTGAAGTCGAATTTAATGAATCCACATATGGATCACAACACATATATAAAAAAAGGATTTGAAAGGTAAGATGTTTTCTAAACATTTTCAAACATTTTACTAATATTGTTGCTACGTAAATGTCAATCCAAATGAATGTGGACGGGGCATATTAAAACGATGAAGCAGCCATTGTAGCGAACTAACATTAAAATAAAATAACGTAAATAAATAAATAAAAACAAAATACTTACAAGATAAATACATTTTGTATATTAAAAATGACGTTTTAATAACAATATACACCCTATGAAAATACGTTTGCAAAAAATAACAAACCGTGACGTCATCTGTACAGAAAGATTACTGGAGTTACGCACATCAAACTGCCCACAGAGGGCTGAGCCTCATCTATTGTGGGGACAACACTAACCGGAGATATGTGCTTGCATCAGCACGTGGGTAGATGAGGTTGGGGGGGGGGTGATGGGGTTGCTGTGACGACAAGCTGTGTTAGGGGAAATACCCCTTTTTCCCTGTTAAGTCCAAACGGCACTTTTCCCAAGAGCCCATCAGCACAAAAAATAGGCGAATGAGAGGCAAAACAATAGTAAACAGATACAAAAATAGTCCGGTGAGTAAAAACTGTGCAGAAATAAGTCACCAGCAAATGCTATTTGATCTGTTTCCAGACATTCTTCACAAGAACCTGAATTTACGAATACTGTGTCTTATTTTAGGTAAAGCTCAAATGCAAAGCAACTGATGTAGAAACAAAAAACCATGTGAATGCAGGCAATGCCAGTCAATGAGCACACGCACACATAAACATACAAATACTTCAGTCACACCTTACACACCTTTAGTAAATCCAGCAGTCCAGTGAGCTAACAGACAGAGTCATGTGACTGCATGGTCATGTGACCGAGCAGCCCCTCGGAGGGGCTCATCAGCCTGTATGTAGATGTGTTGTGAGTGAGTGATTGCCCAGAGCTGGAAATTGGTGTAGTGAGCTTCACAGGGGAATTGCAGCACACACATACATGCACATACGCAGACACGATTATGGGCCTATGCAGAGCTGCCAAGCTATAGCTGCCATTACCTGCCATGTATTAATATATGTTCCTGCGTGCTCTTTTAGAAACAATATACACTTTAATCATTGTCATGCAGAGAATGAGTACCTCACAGTTATTATTTAATTATATTTATAATTTTTGGATCAGGAACGTTTTTGCAGAAAGACTAATTAATTAAAAAATTTATTAAATAAATAGATTTAATATTTTTATTACTTTAAAGCTCCAATCCGTAACTACTTTCATTAAAAATGAACAAAAATCAGTTATTGAAGACATGACAGATCAGTGTTCAACACAATCTCTGTACCTTACCTCGATCGGCAACGGTAAGTTTATAATAATGATTTATAATTTAAGCTGTCAGGTCCAATTTCACAGCAAATGTTTGCCTGTAAACAGAAAGAAGAGGACCCGGCTACTACATCGCATGTACGGGTGCTATAGATGGTGCAGCATTTGTAGTTTGTTCTCACAGCAGTTTAGAATTCAAACTTCTTATCCACATTAAGAAATTAACGCCACAAGAACCCTGCAGTTCTATTTTCCAACAGAGATGGCGGTAGAGAGGCAAAAGTTGAAAACACAATATTTAGAAAGCAATTATGCAGCAAAATGTTTTCAGATTATTATTGGACTGGTATGGGCTCGACTGTTCAACATATCAAACAGGCCTACTGCAACGTCTCAAAGGGTAAAAGGAGATTTGAAAAAATTCACAGTGCATTGCCTTACAAACCCACACACACCATAAATTCACCTAAAGCTACACAACAGTGAATGACAAAACGCCTGCTCCCAGATCAGTTTAGCACTCTCTATGTTTATAAGCGAGGGTTTGCATGCAAACTGAATTGTCTGATCCAAGATCAGCTGATCATGTAGTCAGCTCAGCTGTCCCCTCTGTGTATGGGAGTGAGGGAGTTGGGGGGGTGATTTGTTACCCGTCTTGGGCTGCTCGTTTCCCATGCCGCGCATTCCTCCCTCCGCCTCCAATGCATGATGAATAGCCAGCCGCATGGAGAAGAGCAGCCACGCCAATACCAAGGTTACAGTAACCTGGACTCTTGTCTTAGGCTACCTGCCTCTAATTAACAACCCATAGAGACCCTGAGAAAGGGAAGAATTCAAAGAGGAGGAAAATAAAGTGGAAACAAGAAAAAAGTAAGAAAGGAAAGAAGAAGAGAAAGACAGGAAGAAAAAGAAAGAATCAAAATAGAAAAAAGGGGGAAAGAAGAGGAAAACAAACATGAAGAAAATGGGAAAAGAGGAAGAACAGAGAGAGAGAAAAGAGGGAACGAGAGAGAGAAAGAAAGAAAAAGAGGAGCACGGAATGAAAAAAGAAAGACAAAAGAAACAAGCAGAGGAAAAAGGAAAGAAATACAGAGAAAAACAAAGATGGAGGTGGAGGGAATGGTACTCGTCTCCATTTTTATGGGTTCTAAATCTGCATGGCAATTTTCAGGCGTCTCTCAATCTCCCTCTGATTACCTGCAGCCCCTCTAAAGGTGGTTTGTGTCGA
>JAZGTJ010016999.1:0-12314 GCA_036877575.1 Botia almorhae
CATACAGCACAGTTTTTATGCAGTACAGTGTTTTAATGCAGTACAGTATTTTACAGTACAATATTTTCATACAGCACAGTTTTTATGCAGTACAGTGTTTTAAAGCTCAGTTTATGTCATTCTGTTTTCTCAGGTGTGGATGAGACCACAATCATTGACACGCTGGTTTTTAGGAGCAATGGTCAGCGCCAGCAAATTAAAGCTGCCTATCAGCAAGCCACTGGCAAGGTCAGTGTCTCACATTCAGTGGGCCAGAAATATTTCATCACTGTATCTACCTGAGTGATCTGACTGTATCCCCGCTGTGCAGCCTCTGGATGTGGCTCTGAAAGCTGCTCTTAACAGTGAGCTGGAGGAAGTGGTTCTGGCTCTGCTGATGCCTCCTGCTCAATATGATGCATTCCTGCTTAAAAATGCCATGAAGGTAACATGAGGACTTGTTAAGACTTTATATGTTCACAGACTCACACACGTTTGTCTGACTATATATGGTGGATATTTGTAAAGACAATCAACAGACATCTAGACGTTGTATACATTTAAACAAAAAAAGTGTTTTTAGAAGCTAGAGTCAGTTACACTGTTGTTCTGTCTGCAGGGTTTGGGCACAGATGAAGATACACTTGTTGAGATTTTGGCTTCCAGGACCAATAAAGAGATCAGAGACATTAAACAGGCTTATAAACAAGGTAACATTTCAATGCTGTTTATCAACCACATATTTTTTAGATGGCTCTCCTGCAAGTTCAGTATAATTATTACATGAAAACGAATGTTTGGGTTTCATTTGTAGACTATAAATGTGACCTGGAGGCCAACATCAAATCAGAGACAGGTGGAGACTTCGGGAACGCTCTGCTCGCTCTGTGCAAGGTTAAAAGTGTTTCTCAATATTGTCCCCTCTCAGTATTTAATGGTTTAGATGTTTCCTAATCTAAGACATCACATTTCACTAAAATCAGTAACCAACAAATTCTTGATAGCATGAATTAGGTGTGTCAGATTCGTACATCAGATAGTGTAGAAATGCTGTTCTACTGCCCCTGCAAACATCAATGAATGTTTTCACTCTTGTTCATAGGCCACCAGAAGTGAAGACTCGGTTGTGAAAGATGACCTGGTTGACAAAGATGCCAAAGTAATTAAGTGTGTGTGTGTGTGTGTGTGTGTGTGGATGGTAAAAATCTGATTTGTCATGTATTTATGTATGTATGTGTGTGAATGATGTATGTATTGTGCTGTATGTCCATGTCTCTTGACTCTCTCTCTCTTACTCTTTTTTTAAGGCCCTGTATGAGGCAGGAGAGAAAAAAAAAGGCACAGACTGTTCTGTGTTCATTGACATCCTCACTTCAAGGAGTGGCGCTCACCTGAGGCAAGGTATGTTCACCTACCCAACTAACAGGGAACGTTCTCAGAACATTCTCTAAAAGTTCTCTCAAAGTTATGTTCTTGCAGTTATGTTAGCAGAACAGTGTTTTAATGTTATATATCATATATATATTCTTAAATAGAACATTTTAAACAGAATTATGAAAATGTTACTAATGTTATTACAATGTCTAAAAACAGACGTACATTTTTAATGTTTTTGTTACTTAATGGAAATGTTGGTTAAATGTTTCTACAACCTAAAATTGTTAGCTGGGTATGGCTCCCTTTTCCAGGATAGGTTGTGCATATTTTAAAAGATTACTACAACTTTCTTTGTTTAGTTTTCAGTCAGTACTCAAAGTACAGTAAAGTGGATGTTGCGAAGGCCATTGATCTGGAGCTGAAAGGCGACATTGAGAACTGCTTGACTGCTGTTGGTAAGACAACATTATGAAAGCTCACATCATCATTATATATGAAGTTGACGGGCATCACCTTTTGTGTCATTTTTGGTGCCGCCAGCAGATCTTCATCTTCTATAGCTGTTTGCTGTTAAGTATGACGAGCATGCTATTGTACGATAATGCTCGGTGCAACAAACCAGAAACTGGTTTTACAGAATACAGTCAATTTCAGATTTTTTTAAACTGCAATATGTATATGTGTAAATATAGGCAATATGTTTTGGTAAACAAATAAAAATCAGATATTGAGCAAGAAACACAACGGTAAGTTTATAATAATGATTTATAATTTGAGCTGTCGGGTCTGATTTCACGGGAAACGTCTGCTTGACTTCAACACACGTGAAGAGAAGTCTGTAAAATACCCTGCAACCTTACGTTTAAAAAATATGATGACACAGAGGCAAAAGTTAGGAAGTGCAGCTTGTATATCACTATTTTTGTTTGTTTTCAGTGAAATGTGCTGGATGTAAACCCGCATTCTTTGCTGACAAACTGAATCTGGCAATGAAGGCAAGTGTAACATCACAGAACCTTTAGAATATAATTGGCTAGTTATGTAGCCTGAAGTTTTAGAGAGTGACATGTTTGTATCCAGTGCTGTGAATGAATGAAAAGCAATAACTGTATTGGGGAGCACACTGAATAAGCTCTTCTCTTCTCACAGGATTCTGGTTACAAGGGCAAGATCTTAACCAGGATACTAGTAAGCCGCTCTGAGGTTGACCTGGCCAAAATCAAGCAGGAGTATCAGAGGAAGTTTGGCAAGTCGCTCTACAAAGACATCCAGGTAATTACATTTCATTTAGCCATGAGAAGCTGAATTACACACAATGCAGTATATTGTCAAACACTATATCAGTATATTGTTGTGAGTGTCATTTTGGTTCCTGTACTTGAACAAAAGGATTTTGTGCTTCATTTGTTTTTAGGATGACACGAAAGGAGACTATGAGAAGATCCTGCTGGCCTTGTGTGGCAATTAAATGCTGCCAATAATGAGAAATACAGCTGACATTCACCTGTCACTGTAGGAAATATATACCCCGTCTGTAATACACTGAAAATCAATATTCACAAATAAAAACTGGTATCTGAATGTATATATGTGTGTGTTACAGTTTATTGAGTGGAAGAATGCAAAGGTTCTCAAATGTGTCGTGTTATATATGTAATAGTTATGATGCATTTATGAGCTTAAAGTCATGATGGCTGAGAGACAGGAACATGCACAGGATGTGATGAGAGATTCATATGATCACAGGTGTGAAGTGGTAGATCTGTTATCCTTTACCTGTTTTCTTTCAATTAGGTTGATACACACCTGTCAAAAAAACTTGACAGTTATGTTTATAGTTCAACTACAATTCAATTGCATGAATTGTAGTCATTCAGTTAGGTGAGGTGTGTTGTACAGTATTTGTGCTGCAAACTGAAAACTGTGCTGCAAAAACAATCGTTTCTAATCCAGTTTCTCAACCCGTTCCGCCACCCCTACTGTCTTTGCTTGATCAGACTAGTTAAATCTCTGGTTCAGCTGCTTGTTACTGAGTCCCACCCTAAACTCAAACCAGTCATTGTCAACATGTCAGTCCATGCAGACAGAGCCGTTCTGAAAGCAAAACAGTTCAGTCTTCAGTGTCTATCTACAAATAATCACAACAGTGTGTTGTTGCGAACTAACAATTTAAAGTCAGTTGTAAATATAAAAATAAACATGTGTAAATGAGAGTCTAATTCTTTTGTAAGTCTTTGGTTTTGGGTGTCATATAAGGTGAATCATATAAGTGACAGTGAGATATCTTAATCTAATATGAGCTGAAGTGTAAGAATGTGTAGTTTACGACTAAAAGGGGCTTGATATCTTAAAGCTGCAATCCATAACTTTTATTGGGTTAAAAATAAAACAATTTTACAGTTAACTTTTTTTACAAACTGCATATAAATGTATTTATGATGTTAGAAAATAATCCAAATGTTATTGTCAAATCATCAAAAAAGCAATTCAGGGAATTAGCTTTGATCCACAAACATTATGATTACCCACAACACTTTAAAAACATGTTTAATCCACTAGCCTCACAAGAACGGGTCCTTTTTTTAATTGGCCTGATGTTTATTTTGTCACTTTGGATGGATATGCTTAAACTCACCTACATGTAGGGTTCCAGATCTTTGTTTTGTCTGTATTTTATTTAATCATTGTTTGCAAACTGGCAGATGAAATATGCTTTCATGAGATCTTAACATTTGGACAAAGGTGCAGGGCCTCATGCAGGGGTGTAAATTGAATATTGGATCTATATGAGTGATGATAGATCTGTATTTTAGGGATCTGTGAGGACACCTCGCTGATGGCTTGGGTCAGATTGTGAGATTAAAGTTGCAATCTGTAATTTGTGCTCTCTACTGCCATCTCAGTCTGAAACATAAAACTGCAGGTTACTTGTAAAGTTATAAAAGCTTACTGTTATGGTGAGGTGATCATGTTAAACACTGATCTGTTATGTTCCTGCTCAGTAACTAAATTTTGTTCATTTTTAAGCAGTAAAAATGATGAATGTAAAGGAAATGTTAAATGTTATAAACATACAGACATACAAAACTTTATAGGGTATGAAATAGTTTAAATAATTGGCAATAATAACAGCATTTAAAAACACGTTTAAAAATGAACAACTGAATAAAAGAAAAAGTCTTTCACTCGGAAGATCAGAGAATCTGCACTTTCATACTTTGCAATTTCCAATTGGCCATGGGTGCATTAGGCTTCATGGGGGAATGATATTAAAGATAAAACAATTGCCACAACTCATTTCAGTAAGGATTATACAGTAGTCTATGATCCACTAGAACCAGCAGCCTTTGTGTAGGCCTGTATAATTACAGTCACGTGGGTGTCTGTGAAAGAAGCGTCTCACGTCACTGGTCACATGATTTCATAGAACGAATCAAGAATCGGTCACGGCTAACGTCACTACTACTTCGCGCATGCTCATACCTTCAACTGTTCTCTAACGGAAACATGGCGTCAGTCTCGAGTGAGTTTCTATTGTTTTGTGTTTAATTTACTCTGTTAAGTCATTTTTAGCTGGCAAAACTTTGAAAAACCTTAAATAAACGCTAAATAGTAGTTTCGTAGGGAACTTCTTAAATAGCCAACAGTGCTTGACCCGCGGCCTTAACCTGTTTTTAGGTCAAGGTGCTCGTGCGATAACTCGACTCGTAGCTTAACAACAAGCTAAACCAAAGAGAACACCGCGTTACTGAAATCGTGCACTTATACTTTTATGCTTTTACGCTTTTTTGCTGTTTATTAACTTAATAGATATGTACAGGTTTCTGTATACGTTTAAACGGCAGCAGGCGTGTTTTAAAAACGGCGGTGTAGAGAGCGCAGCCAGCCTGCAAATCTTACTAATATAACGAATGTTATATGTGAGTCTTACTGACGCATTTCTATAGTGTCCACTGGAAATCTAACCCACAGCACTGGTGCTGCTAACACAGTGCTCTACCAGTTGAGCTACAGGAACCAGCTTTTTAAAAAATCTAGAAAAGGTCACCCACCAAATAACCAAAGTATGAATTAAAGTTCTGCCAGTGTTCTTGGATGAAAGCATGCGTCTAATGCATGAATGTAAAATAATAACGCTTGCAGATTTTCTAATGTGATGTTTTTTTTAAATCCAGATTATAGCAGCTACAACCAGGCTGGTGCACAGCCGTCGTAAGTGTGCCTTATTTAGCAAATACTGTATTATGAACTTGTAATGCTTATTTATTGTAAATTAATAAAATGCATTTGTGTGCACAGGTATGGGTCGTACGCTGCCCCTCCGTCTCAGAGCTATGGGCAGACTGCCCAGGTAAGTGGTCCTGTAGCCTGACTGGTATTAAGCATTGTGCTGGCAACACCAAATTCATGAGTTCAGTTCCCAGGAAGCACACACACACTTATAAACCATAACTCTGTGGTTTGATAAAAGCCAGTGTCACATGCATGATTGTGTACTTGTTTCCTGGAAATATTGAGCGAGCAGGATTATCTTGTCTAATAGGGTTTAGTTGTTTGTGTAAGTGGTTGAAAATAAAGACTAGTACAGATTTCAATCAGAGATTGGTTTACAGCAGGGCTACACTCAGCAGGATTATAGCTACGCTCAGCCCGCTGCTGCACCCGAGTCCACCTACAGTCAAGCAGCGCCCTCTGCTGGAGGGTACGCACAACAGCAGTATGGATCCACGTACGGACAAGCAGCAGCAACGGCCGCAACTGCAGCACCAGGTCTGGAGGCGGAGCTTGTGCTCATTAATTGTTATACACGTATATTTTGCCTGTTACCAAGGTTACTCTAGCATGACTGTACAGATCTGAGATGCACTACATCTGGTACAATTTTACACTCAGTTGCCGAAAGTGTGTGTTCATTTTGGCAAAAAACGAAAATAACTTTAAAAGATTTAAAAACAAAGTCAGATTTCCTCCTCAAGCACTTGTAATTCTTTGGTAAAGTAACAATTGTTTTTGTAATGTGGTGTACAGATTGAAGGGAGCTGTTTTAGTCCAGACACACTGATGCTGTTACTTGGATGCATGTACAAATCACTCTATCATTAATCTTTAAATCATAATCTCTCTCAGCTGCATATGGAACACCACAGTCAGGAGCATATAATCAGCCTGCACAGAATTATGGGGCCAGTGGTTACACTAACTCCACAGCAGCCCCTGCTGCCCAGCCCTCCTACAGCTCCCAGCCTGGATACTCCACCCAGTCCGCCTATTCTGGCTACAGCCAGCAGACTGCTGCCTCAGCTCCTCAGAGGTACCTGAAGCATCTCCTCAATTAGCAGAACCTCCCACAGTATCTCCATAAAGTCACCCTGTCTGTTTTTGCTCTGCAGTTACAGTGCAAGCAGCCAACCTTCCTATAACCAGGGCACCTACTCCCAGCCTGGAGCTTACTCTCAGTCTCAGGGTGGGTACCAGACTCAGCAGGCTGGCTACGGGCAGCAGAGTAGCTATGGTCAAGCACAGCCGTCTCAGCAAGGCCCAACCACTGCCTACCCTCCGCAGGGCAGCAGCTCGTACGGGCAGCCTCAGTACAGCCAACAGGGTGCTTCACAGAATGATTACAACCAGTCAAATAACTACAGTAAGTCTTTGTAACAGTGTGTTCATGATGTAAGTGGGCAGATGAAAACCGTGTGTGTGTGTGTGATCTCCTGCAGACAGTTACAGTCAGGGAGGAGTGAGTGGAGGATACCCGGGGTCTCAGGCTCACCAGCGGGGCGGATACTCAGCAGATGGTGGCAGAGATGGTTATGAGCGCGGAGGTCATCGGGGGCGCGGGGGGATGGGCCGCGGCGGCATGGGGTAAGCTTATACCTTCATTTAATTAACTATTCAATTAAATACAAAGTCTTTTCACAGTACAGGAACACTCAAGAGTCACACACAGGGTTTGTATGTGCAAGAGCAGAGTTTGTGTAGTTCAGCCAACTTATTTTTAAGGATTTTATGATGATTCTGATGCCCTGGGTTTTACTCCACTCTCATGATTGGTACATTTTGAAAATGGGTCATCTAAAGAATTTAAACTTGGTCTACTTGATTATTCTGCAACAGAGATCAATTAATTTCCATAAAGTTCACAGTTTGGCTTTCGTTTACTCAGTTTGCTGGTATCACAGATGAGGTTTTGGGTGACACTGTTCAGCTCCATTTGCATTTAATTCAAGCAGCTCCTGGTTTAAACTTTTTGTGTCTTCATTTGATGGGAAAATAAAATGCAGGAAACCGTTGTGGCACATGATTTTTGAAGTGTATGAGGGTGTATTTCAAGCAGCCTGCTGAAGGAAGATCCAGTAAAGATGCTGTAAACTGCCATGATTTCAGTGTTGTGTTTAAAGGGTATAAGACGAGCAGCACAGGGTTGTGGCACATCTTTGGTGGAGGTCACAAAACAACTATGAATGTCATTTTAGTGGTTAAGAGTTTTAACCAAGTAGATGGTGGCACACTGTTAGTTTACACTGTTTAGAGTTTTACATCTTTATTTCTGTGGTTCAATTTGTAAATCTGAACTAATATATTGAGCAGTCTGAAGGCTACATTCATTTATATGAGCACAAGTTGGTTGAGTTACAGGATTTGGGCAGAAGTTCAGTCATACACTCATACTTCAGATAAAAAGGTTAAGCTGCATTGAAAACAAACCTTGGTTATATAATGGACCTGTACTGTATGTACATTTGCATTTGAAAACAGAGGTAAGAATTTAATTTATACCTTTTAACAATTCATAAAGCACTTACTGTGTGCTGCTGCTCATACACAGTAAAACCTGTTTAAATACATGAACATTTATGCATATTTTTGCACTGTGACTCTGTTCTGTTTTCTCATTTCAAAGCTCTTGTTTTAACATTCTTTGTCACGTTTATACGCTACAGGTGTCAGAGATTCGTATAACAACAGCTGTACTTATTATTTATCCATATCAAAGGCCCACAGCACAGTGAACCAGAGAACTTGATGTGTTTAGAGGTTCTTTTTTCAGCTCCTGTTAAGAGTTATTGTTCCTTCTGTCAGCATATCTGTTGTGGCTTTTGTTTTTTCTGCTCCTTTATCATCTTGTGTAAACCTTTCTCATTTCAGCTGTTTTTAATTTGTGCAATGCTGACAGTTTAATTGGGTTGAAGCACTAAACACAAATTTTTTGCTAACAAGTGCGGTTGCTGTATTTAATTTACAACAACATTACTTTTTGTATTGGTTGTATCCTAATCCTAAACATTTTACAAAAGGGTCACATGTATTTCTGGTTTGATTTTGGGTATTTATTTCCAATTACTGCAACCAGCTGTTAAATATGAGTTAAGAAGCTGCCCCTGTAATCACTATAGCACATTATAACCTTTCCAAAGAGAGAGAGAGAGAGATTGTGTTTCCTTCAAGTTCTTTGGTTGAAGACTAAAAGGAATATCGCCTTCATATCTTCATGTATAGCATCGCTGGAGACAGAGGGGGCTTCAGTAAGCCTGGTGGTAAGTTTTTAAAGCGTATTCCATTGGCTAGTCCACTCCTGAGTTAATGTAGAGGGCATTCACGCCTGACAATTCTTTAGAGTTTCCATTGGTGTGCCACTTTTTTCCAAAAAAGAGTGAGTTTCCTGATGGTTCAATGTCTGTATTTATATATTTGAATTTCAAAAATTTGGATCGTTTAAGCCTGACGTGTCTTTTGTCAGAAGCGTCATTTACATTTTTTTTTCATTCTTAAAATTTATTCTGATCGAGGGACATGAAAATTTGTGCATATTTTCTCAGGGGGCGTGTTTACAGAGCATTGTGTTGGCAGGTTGGCAGGTTAGCTGTGGTGATGTTGATGTGTAATGGTGTTTTTTGTTTGTCTTCTGTGATACGTGGACGTCCAGGAGGAATGAGGGGTGGAATGAATCGTGACATGGGTACGTTGTGTTCTCTTTTTCTCTGAAATACTGTCACATCGTCTCATACCACAGTGCAGTTTGACAGTGACTGTAATGTTTGTAATGCGTTTTGATCAGGGTTGTTTCTGTACAGTGATTAAATCAGAGTCTCTGCTCACACACACACACAGGGTATGCGGGAGGACAGGACGACTCAGAGAACAGCACCATCTATATCACAGGCCTCACGGAGAACGCCACACTTCCAGAGATGGCTGACTTCTTCAAACACTGTGGATCCATACGGGTGAGGGGCACATCTGCCTGTTCATCTCCCCAATTTATTTTGATTGACAATATCTGCTTTTATTTATCTGGGATGGTCTTTCTAGTGTTACAGTGCTTTGACACAGTTGCATTTCTATCTGATAGATAAACCGGCGTTTAAATCAACCAGCCATCAACATCTACACAGATAAAGACACTGGCAAGCCGAAGGGAGACGCCACTCTGTCCTACGAGGAACCTGCGTGTGCCAAAGCTGCTGTTGAGCACTTTGATGGTTGGTTACTCTTATGTCTTAATAGACCCTCCTTTATTTTATGAACCCTCCTTTATTTTAAATATCCTGGCTCGTCCCAGCTTTTTAATGGCAGTGAATGGTGCCTGAGATTTTGAAGCTCCAAAAAGCATATCTATCCATAATAAAAGTAATCACTTTTTTGATGGATGGATTACTTTTATAAGGACTTAACATTTTTGTGGAGCTTCATTATTGGTGTTTGCTTGATAGAATGAAGTCATGTACACTTAACATGCCTCGAGGCTGAGTAAATTATGGGCTTTATTTCCTGTGACCACTCACTTTAAAGTTGTCAGTCTGTTAGTTCTTCAGATCTATTCAGTTTTTGTCTTTTTACATGCCCACAAACGATTACCTGCTGCCCTATTCTCAGGTAAAGAGTTCCAGAGCCAGAGGATAAAGGTGTCTATGGCTCGCCGGAAGCCCATGGCAGGTGGGATGAGAGGTGGGATGCCAATGAGAGGTGGACCTGGGATGGGCCGCGGAGGTATGATGTTCCTTCTTGATAAGTGCACAACAAATATTGCGAAACCATTGAGATATAATAGTGTTGTGTAGTATGTAGTAATCCAAGCACTGTCTAAGCAATATAGAGTGAGCGTGCAGGAAAATATAGAGTTGCTGCTGTCATTTTTCACAGGACTTCTGATGAGGTAAAACCTCAGATGTTGAAGGTAGAAGAAGGTGATTCTGTCTGTGTGAGTGATGATGGCTTTGTTTTGTCTGCATGAAGGAATGATGGAGAGAGGTGGTTTTCCCCCTCGTGGAGGTCCTCGTGGAGGAATGGGCTGGGCTGGACCTCAAGCAGGCAATATGCAGAAGAGAGCCGGAGACTGGGACTGTCCTAACCCGTAAGTGACACAGAGGTTACGCTTCACACTGAATTTACACACGCTTGACTTCTGATCACTTCAACTACCTCAAACCTCACTTCACTTCTGATCACTTTAACTACCTCAAACCTCACTTGACTTCTGATCACTTTAACTACCTCAAACCTCACTTGACTTCTGATCACTTTAACTACCTCAAACCTCACTGCAGTGGCTGTGGAAATCAGAACTTCTCCTGGAGGATGGAGTGTAACCAGTGTAAAGCTCCAAAACCTGAAGGCCTCGAGGCTCCGCCCTTCCCTCCTGGAGGTACACTCTGATTAACAGAGGCTTCTTTATTGGTTGTCATTTTGTGATGTCTACATGTCCAAGAGACATTTCAAAATATCTTCTTTTGTGAACTATGTCGGTAACCAAACAACAGTGGCACGTATTGACTTCCATTGTATGGACACAAACCCACTGAGACATTTCTCTCTTCTGTGGAGCACAAACAAAATATTTTTTAAATATTTTTTTACCTGTCATATAGGTTTGGAACGACATGAGTTTTGAGTAAATGATGAAAGGATTTATATTTTTTGGTGAAGTATCTCTTGACTGTGGGGTTGGTATAAAGGTGTAAAGCTGTAGTTTTTGTGTTCAATGTACATGTGTGTTTGTCTACTGCAGGTGATCGTGGCAGGGGGGGGATGGGAATGAGAGGTGGCCGAGGAATGGACCGTGGTGGACCTGCTGGAATGGGAGGTCCAGGTGGCATGCGAGGAGGCTGGGGAGGAGATCGTGGAGGCTTCAGGGGTCGTGGAGGAATGGACAGAGGGGGTTTCAGAGGTGGCAGCAGGGGTGGTCCTTACATGGACAGAGGGGGCAGGAGAGGGATGGGACCCCCAGGCAAGATGGATATGAGGTGAGCCTCACCCAAAAAGCTTGAATGTTTTAGTCCCTGTTGTGCTCTGTGTGAAACTTTGAGCTTGATACATATGCAGTTTTGAACCATTTCAGCTGAACACATGCCCCTTTGTTTTCATAGGGATCATCGCCAGGAAAGAAGAGACCGACCCTACTGAGCTGTTGCATCAAGCACAGAGTTACATAAAGGAATTTTAAAGTCCTTTTATGATTCCATATTTATAATCCGTTTTCTTTTTTGCTTGCTTTTGTTTTTAGGTTCAGTAGCACATGGTAAAGTTTTGTGTGCTCTGGTATAATGTAATGTACCACACACATCATTTTTGGGGTCTGTCTTATCAGTCTCTCGTATGTAATCTTGTACTTTAACAAGTGTTTTTTTAAATAAACATTTACACCTCCAGTTGTTTCTGAGTGTTCTGTGGAAGCAGATTTATCGCCAGTGAATCTACTGTGCAAGTCTAATAACATCCCGGATGGTACGATCATTGTGTAATATGGATTGTTGCAATTCAGGTGATGGCCATTAGGTGTCGCAATGTCTAGTTTAACGAGATGTTTGCATTTGTATGAAGGTATTTTTGGTGCAAAACTACTGAACACATGTGAGAGCGGAATTTGTAGCTGTAGAGCATACCCACACATGTGTATCAATAAATTTGAAGTCACAGAGAAAAATTTTTTAGGAGTTGTAAACTTGTAGATTTTTTTCCTC
>JAZGTJ010017000.1:0-12313 GCA_036877575.1 Botia almorhae
AAAGTGGTTCACGGCACAGTTTCCGAAGATGAAATTGGCTTTGTTAGCAGCTACACTTTGAAAATAAATAAAAACTCAAAAAAGGCTACAAGTCTTTGAAGACATCTTCAAAAACAAGTTTGAACCGATTCCAGTTCATGTAGCAGAAATACTTCGCTCTTCAGATGACCCTGACACAGTATGTGAGGAAAGTTTTTGTATATTTATGCATTTCACACACTAAATAGAAATCAATTCTCTTATATCATGTCCTGTTCGCTAGTGAATAAATGTTGAAATCATTATGTACATTATTTTTCCCAATGTGCAGTGTAGTGTGAAAGTTTCTGGACACAGGCCCAGGATCAGGACACAGGTGATGAGATAGCATAGGTCGGATGAGTCATAAACATGTCTGACCTTATGCAGGTCACAGACTCTCTTCTGTCTTTAACTCCCCATTTCTATCTTTCTGTATCTCAATGGCCTACAGGTCTCTGAGATTTGTCAGATAAACAAATTAATTAAATTCGCATGATCAATCTCAACGCATTCCATTGATGTATTGCATCTCATTATAACAAAGTGTGCGTATAATGTTTTGACAGTTGCCGTTTTGAATGTTGTAGAATTACACCACAAATATACAGTTTTTCCCCATTTCATTTTTTTGACTTCACATTTGTGCAGTTGGAGGCAGTAATACTTATTTAAATTGTTTTTCAATATTTAAGCAACAGCTAAATCAAAGAAATCCTTTTAAAATCAACATTAAAACAAATTATATTTGATAAAACAAGCTGAATGCTTTAGAGGAATCTGCACTAGAATATTAAAAAAACTCAGTCATTTTCTTTACTTTATTACAAATATCACTTCACTTTTTAATGTCCTATCAGAGAATTTCTACAATTGCATAAACAACTAAGCAGATCAGAAGTCTTAGTCAAATCATGGCTTACGTTTCTTTTTATTATGTTTTGCTTTTTTATGCGCTACTTTGAGAGATTTGTAAAGCCCTAAGATTTCCCTAAAATGTATCTGTCATTCACATTGCTTCTGGATATCCCATTTCAACAGCCATATGTAGAACTTTAATGTGCTTTCATAACCAGGCATTTCCCAAAACCCCTCAACACGATCTTACACACTACACTGTAAGTGCATATCACAATGTTGCCACTTCAGACTGCTCAGATTGCTTAGATAAAAGTATGTACAGATGTGTTCAGTTACCAGACATTGATTCAAATTTATTTCGTAATCGCTTTTACACAGAGCTGAGAGGCATGAATGAGTCATTTCAGATGAGCAGATACTTAACTGAATGTAAATACCGCCATTTGGTCAGCACGATGTCTGATAGCAATAGATTTTTAATCTCGGCTGCTGATCTAAAGTCAACTAATCAGACAGAAGAGAAGGAACCCACACGCCACCACACAGAGAATGCCTAGATATATTTAACAGATCTATGAAGGGAATGAAGGGATGAAGCTGGGTGGATATACTTCCCAGCTAACAGAGAACGTTATCAGAAGTTTGGCTAACAGTCTCTAAAGGTTATCAAAATAATACATTTATAATAAAATTAAATTCTTGCAATAATGTTAGCAGAATGTTTTTCTACCCTTATATCATATTAAACTTAAGTTGTTAGGGAGTGTTAGGGAAACGTTACAGAGTTAAAAAGTTAGACTGTTTTTATAACCAAACAGTAATGTTAATACATCATCTAAAAACTAGATGTTTTAAGACGTTTTCCTAGAACTTTTCAAACAGTTTTACATAATGGGAACATTAAAAACATCATTTTAAAACACTTCTACACCCTAAAATTGTTAGCTGAATCGTCTGTTTCTTCTGTTTGTATATCAAATCCTCATCTAATTTACCTAGTGTGCCACATTCTCTTGTATTTTACTACAGTACTTACTACAGAAGGTGAAAATAAGGATCAGGGAAATCATTAAATATTCTTATCATTCCACCAATAGCCCATTTTCATGGCTACAATCGGACAAGCAGAGCCTGAGGGCCAACTAAGTTTCTCTCCCCAGGCTTAGAATTCTTAATGAGGATTCAACCTGTGGAACTATCACACAAACACTTATCCTATGAAGAGAATCAAACACGAAGACAGAAGTTTTACTGAATTTAAATAAGTTGTTGAAAGTGTTTGTCCCCCCCCAGCCAAAAGTGAAAACCTATAAACTAATCAAATTTAATTTAGTTAGTGGCATTTTCAACAGATCTATCCTTTCCTGTTCGTCTGTCCTTAGGTATAACTTTAAACAGTTCAGTTCTAAATAGCGCACAACCCCGGCTGCTGCCCTTGAATACAGAACACTGTATATTTTCTTAAAATGCATAGCCTATTCTTTTCTCCATTTATGTACAAAACAAGTTCACATCCATTTTCTTGTATATAAAATGCCATTGTGTATGCAATAAATAAAACCTTAAACTTTATCATCCCCGCTCAGCCTCTTCCCTGGCCTCAAGCTGTATAAATATACATCTCAATACACCGTGATCTCTTACTTCAAATGCTCCACACAGCAAAACCTTCAAGCGCAAGCGCACTGCAGACGAACCCGGTCATGCTCTGCCTCCCTCATATCACACAGACTGGAGGGCAGAGCAACGCTGTAGAGTTGAGTTCAAGCCTCCGTCCACATACACGGATTCTCAAGCCCTAAAATAGCTCAACCACATCACCAATCATAACGATTGGATAATTATATTAGGAAATGACTATAGCCCTCTGCCTTGCTGCCTCACTGACCTCAGGCTTCGTCTTCCACACCAACATCCTATGGGCAGCACCAAATGACTAGAGCACTGAAAAATGGCTCCCATCTGACAGTGCGTTTGCCTGTCTGGGAGGCTAAATTTATATTCAGGCCTTCTGCTCTCTCCCTGTGCTTCTGCAGCTCTGGAGAAATGTTGGACTTATGGATGCAGACCTTCTGGGAACTCCCACGGGTCTTTAATTATCTGTGAGCGAAAGAAGCTGTGGAGCAGAATTGTGTGGATGAATGTGTGCGTCTGAGGGGTGTTTGCGCTCTTTTTTCCCCTCTCTCTCTCTCCCTCCCTCTCCCTTTCTCTCGCTCACTCCCTCGCTCCCTCTCTTTCTCTCTCTCCCTCTCATGCTTGGCCAGACACTGTGTGACCTGAATGGGCAAAACTGCAGGCTAACTGGAATTGTCCGGGGAGATGGCCGTCCTGGCCGTCCGGCTGCTGAGATTTGTCTCGTGCTTCCGATCACCTGCACGTGACATAATTACATACGCTGTAAAGACCTATGGTCAGAATATCCAATATTTGTGCAGCAATTCTAAAGCGCAGAGGTTTAGAAATAGCCCCAATATGTCTGGAACGTTCTCTTTTTTTACTACAAAGGTCAAAATGATTGCATTTGTAGTACGTTCACATGCTTCCTCACATCAGGGGGAACAGGATAAAACCTCTGGCTTGGCCGGGTCAGCTAATATCTGGCTGGATTTGTTCATGTGATCTCTTTTACTCTCTGGCTTTAAGCAGTGCACCGTGAAGGACCACGCGCATGCACGCTTGCCTCTCTAACCCAGACACTGTACTTATGTCCTTTGGCTCACGTGCGTGAACAAGACTCATGGCACGTAGACATTTAACATTCGATAACGAACAAAAAACTAAATTATGATTTAAGTGCCCCTAAGGCTAAATATAATATTTACTTACATGGCAAAAAATAAATACATTCACTAGAGTTGCGTCACACTGGCCTCGCATAACAGTAACCACACAAAAAGTGCAAAGAGGATTATAAAAGATTAAACAGCACCGAGCCCAGACAAAAAGAAAAAAAAAGACAGGAGGTTCCAGCCACCAACTCCACGGATGAAAATGAGAGTTTGCTCAGTCACCTCATGTGTAAATGGATTTCACCAAATGCCTCAGTTCATTTCAATGTGATAATGTCACGCTGCCTCCTGGTTTGACAACATGCAATTACAAAAACAATTAACCGTTATCCAGACCTCAGTCTTGTTGGGACAATAATAAATGCACACTGCGATACTGGCGTGGTGTTTCCCTGTATCTTGTGTGCCGTGTTCTCAACGCTGCTGTGAGCTTTCAGATAAGAGACTAAGCCTTTAAAAAGGCACAAAGCGAAGATGTTATCAAAGCGTAAGAGCCGAACACACATTAAGAGAACAGTCTGTGCACGGCATTACACGTAGCTCCCACCTGCCAGGAGACCCGTCAGGATATAATGTCATTTTTTAGGGTAATATTCTTTTGTTTGTTTGGAGATAGGGAATGCTTTGACATTGACCTCCCACAGTGCATGTCTGATAAGGCAAAATGATTGTCGTTATCGGTTCAAAAGTAATTCTGTTCGTCTGTTACACTCCTCACATTTTATATAAAAACTTTGAATGTGGAAGGGTTCCTTGATATTGCATAATGATTTATCACGTATGTAGTCTGCAATATTTAGACAGAACAATCTATAATAAAACAATATCACTTCGTACAGGAGAAATCACACAATGCATACTTATTTTCTTGCTGAAAGACTTTGGTTTTGTAAATTATAGTGTTGCTATATTTGCAGCTCCTTTTGTGTAATGCATTGTACATGGAATTAGATCTTGCAGAGTAAGCTTACGATTCACAAATGACACACTCATACATGTATGCTCTAAATTGCCATTAACCACAGGCTTATAACAGAGATCACTATGTAACTGGGCAAAGCCTAATGGAAATTACAGGCTGAACACATGACCTGGAAATATATAATCAGTCCCATTTGGGGGCAGAGCAGGAGCATGTAGCAGGTGTGATTACTTTTTGAAATGGAAATATATACATTAAAGTCTATAGGACAGCTATATTGGAACATTACATCCCATAAATTAAGTGATTTTCTGCTGCAATTAGTCTTAATATTAATTACACTTAATTGTAATACAATAACTAAGGAGCATACATTGTATTTCAGTATTTCATTGCATTTTGAGCACTCCTCAGCTTAGGTTAAAATCAAGGAATATCATTTTCTAGGAATATTCAAAACATCCATTTTTGTTGTATTATTTTGCTTGGTTAAGACTTATTTAAACTAATTCTGGAACACTTTTAAACATGCTTTACTAATAACGTAACATGTTACATTTTTTTTAAATTTAATATTATAAAGAACATTCACTGTTAGCTGGGTCACCGGTTCCACTTTGGAAGGTATGACTTTCAGATCATTTTGAAACCCTACAAGCCTCTTCTCAAATCTGGAAACTCTCGTTTAAAGCAATATCTGCCATAAACCAGAAGTAGCAGAATAACATTAAGAATTCTGTTTAAGTTTACTGCTCCATTTACTTCTCGGCACAGCACACACTTTGTTCCTTACATTAACAAGAGATGGGTCTGAAGATTAATGAGCGCATCCTAAAAATGGAATCAGCAGGATCTGTAACTATTAATACTGTTGTATGCTACTAGGTTATTTTTAAAGAATGACTTTTACACCAAAGAAATGCCATTAATCCAATGGAAGTGAGGCAATAGGACAGTGAGAGAGAGCGAGAGAGATAGTAGCTCATGAGTAAGACATTATAGAAAAGGGCATCATAGGTCTCCATGATCATGAATTTGACAAGCAGGTCTGAATAATTGAGCACGAGGACATCCAATACCTGATGAATGTAACCCTGTGCAAATGGAAGCCAGCACCCAATGAAATATTCATACTGAAGCTGATGACCTCAGTGCATGAGTTCTCCCACCCCTACCACAGCACAAGGAGCATGAAGGGTTCATGTCACTGTGTGTGCTGAAACATTGGACCTGCCTTCAAACGGCACAAAAAACATATTGGGCAATATATTATTCATCTCAATAGGTTCATCCTGCAGTGATTGCCAAGGGTGAGATGTGATGCACAATATGAGACAGTGTACTCAACCTATGGTTGCTGTGTAGGAAACTTGTTTTGCTTGGTTCTAACTATATAGAATCGTCTCCCCCAAACACAGATAACATTAACAAAAGATTTAAAATTCCTACTAATTTAAACAACTCAAACTTAGAGTTCAGCCCCTTTTTAAAAAAGCTTAAAGTAAATTGCTCTGACTTCAGGATTTAAAGCCGCAATAATAACTTTCATCTCTTTACCGCCATCTGTTTGAAACAAAATTGCAGGTTACTTTACATACTTTCCATTACGGAAAATTCCATTTCCATTTGCATGTTGAAGTCAAATGAAGCCAAACTGACGCTTCCCGGGAAATTATAAATCATTATGTAGTTGCAGCACAACAGATTGGTACATTTTTTAACCCAAAAGTTACTGATTGAAATTAACTCCATCTACATATAAAATGGCACACACCAAGTGGCATCATGGGAATCTAAGGTGAAGATCTAAGGTGAAAATGCAAATCACATTAAACATTGAATATTGTGGATTTCAGTATGATTGTATAGGGGCGGTACACTGCTGAAACATTAATCTGGGTTTGTATGGCAGTGCCACCACAAGATTTCATCTGTTGTTTTCAGTGTTGATTGGCTGTCCCCCTTTCCCCCATGAATTCTCCATCATCCTGCTCTTTTAGACATATTTGCCCAAGCAAGAAATCAAATTAGAATCTGTTTTGACAGTATCTTCTTATGTACTTATGGCGAATGTGTTTGTCTTTCATTTGGAAACCCTGACTGTTGGGATCAAAGCACGATTATATTAACTGATTTTAATCAGCACTTCAAATGGCACGCTGAAATCTTTGCAGAAAGATTAGATACAGAGACGCAGAGAGCTTATTTCAAAGGTTGCACAAAGAGACCGTTTCATCTTCCGAAGAAAGCTCTTTTGAAAACTGGAACAAGGTTTGTTAAAATAAATCTATTTACCTCATTCTCAGAGGTTTTATGTACTTAATGATTTTATATTGATTTTGTGGTTTACATTCATATCATTTATATTGAACTGTGATTTAGCACAGAGCCTTGGGCAGTCTGACAGCATGAAGATATATCTAAGGTTGGACTTTGAATGTTCTATTTCTCCTGAAAGCCTTTATAATAACAAACATGTCCAAGCCTGGCATATCTGACATGAGTGGCACTAACAATCCATATGTGTGACACCTGTGCTGCAGGCTCATGGCTGTCTAACTGCAAGTCCCAGATAAGCCACAAACAGCCATGTGTATTTTATGATGAGGTTTCAGGTGATGTACGATCTAGTCAACAACCATCTCCCCCACCCATTAGCTCAACCATACAAACAGGACTAACAAAGTGCACATACACACAAAAATGAGCACTTTTGCGATTTAAAACTCTATTTCTGGGTCACACTCACGGTATAGGTCAATGCTTCAATGTAATTAATAAATCAGATCTGAAGCTTTGCATGCTCATTTTCTTTTCCGTATGCCAAGATAAAAAACACACTTTCCAGGCAAATCAAACACAATTAAAATGTTTGCTTTGCTGTGAAGTGGCCTTCTAAGCTATTCTATAGCGTACAAACCTGATTAAGACTAGCTCACACCAGCATAGATTTCCATACTGGTCCAGGCTGATTTATTTCTTTACTGCTGATTGGTGTAGCTCAATCTAGAAGACAAACATAGCCACACCAGTTCACCAGGAAAACTTCACAACGGGTAAAAATCTATGATTTTTACACCACACGATAAATACCCTCATAAAGCCAAAATGATCTTCCATGTATTCTGTATTCAATGGGTTGTGTACGTTTCATAATTTTCCTGTTTTCTGCGTTTTCTTAATTATATGTAAAGTGGCTTTGAAACAATGGAAAATTGTAAAAAGCACTACAATTTAATTTGAAAAACAGTCAGCAGGGTTTGTTTAGTGATGCTGTAAATGTATATCAATTTAATTAGTCAAATTCTTTCCTTTAAAACTGTGAATTTGCTGTATTAACACCTCAGTATACAGCATCTAATAGGGATGCCTTTTTCATGCATACCCACCAGAAAAGTGTCACACTCTTGTAGTCAAATGCAGACATGTCAAACATAATCCCCTGGCTCTGAGAATAAAGCGATCTCCAGTGCCTTCTGTACAACATTTATTTCACAGTTCAGTGTGAAAGAAGAGCCTTCCTCTTCTATGAACACACGGTTCTGTCAGAGTGCCGCTTCAGATGAGGCCCGTATTCCCCAGCCTCTCTTTATTCTGTGTGAAGGAGTGATTGAGGCACACTCTAATGTTTATTATATTAAAAAGCCAAACTTGAAAGGCACTTTCAAAGAAATAACAGTCAGATTTCGGTCTCTTTCTTCCCTCACTTATTGTTCCAGTTCCTTTCCCAGTCACCTTCCTTTTCCTCGAATACACTTTGATAAAACATTTTTTTTACAGCTGGCAGTGTTACAGACAAAAGGCCTTTCCAAACACACACTTTACTTCTGAGTGCAAGAGCAGTTTTTATATTATAGCGGAGTATTACATTGGCTCATTCTCTTCAGTAACCCAAGGGAGGACCAATGGCAGTGAAAGCTGTATCATAAGCACAGACAGACGAATTGAAGTGACTGCGAGTCAATGCTGCTAAACCCCTCTATGATCTTTTTTATTTCCTTTTCATTTTACATTTTCTTTCCCTGACAAATAGCTCACAGGCTCGAGGAAGCTGGGCGGGAAGGGGGGTTGAAACCATTCCTCAAATGTCCACACGGATCCCCATCAACCAGCCCTGGAGAACATTACTGTAATAAACACAGACATGTTTCCAAACCCATGTAGAGCTCATTTCTGAATCAAGGTCACATAACCGCATAGAAATAAATCAGACCAGCTGGATTATGAAACCCTCGCCTTCTAATGTTATTGGACTGCACAGCACTTAGAAATACTTCCCACTCCGAGTGCCGTATTGAGAACTGGGGCCCATTTGCACCGAATGGTCTATTAAGTGCCAAGCAACTTTATTTGTGCTTGTTTTAAATTATATAAATCTTCTCAGCGAGTCTCAGTAGGTATAGTTAATTCCTTATTAAAAGCAGCACAGACAGAGGCAGGTGAGTGGTTGTACAGTGTGAAGTCTTTTCTTCTCATAATAATCATAAATGTATTAAGGTAAAGAAACAGCAAAACACTAGGGCAAGACATCACAGCGGAGATGCATGCTAGCCATCAGAGATCTTAAATGACTTAAACACTACCTCTATAAGAACACCATAAGAAGCTTGAGTACTGTGCTGTGAATGTCAGTTCAGTACAAATGCACTGTACAGCATTTTTCTTGATGCTTCTCGTGCAAGTAGATTCACTTAAAACCACATGCATAGCCCATGTGTGGTTCACCACTACACACATTATAGCATAAAATGGCACCATGAGCCATGTCATACTGTTCCAATACAAAGCGGGTAAAAGTATTTACTGATGTGCATACCCTGAACTAAATCTGGCCTCAAAATTGAGTGAATATTACACCTAAACAGTGTGTGAAACAAGTACACACTTAGTGTTCTTGTCAGGGTCATAGGTTCAATTCCCCCATACTGAAAATTTATAGCTTGAATGCGGTAAGTGCAGGAAATCATGCATAAAATACATAAGTGTATATGTAGCCAAAAAGACCAACGGGTAGAGAATATTATAAACACCATAGTTACCGTCTCATTTTATAAGTGAAAGAACAAAACTGTCTAATTCAGCAAAAAGACGACCGTCGAGGTTATTTTATGCACTACAAATAGAGAAAAGGCTAATCAACATTGCATTTACATGAGCAATGCCCACACTGTTTCTGCACTGTTTATCTGTCAATTCAAAGCATTGCAAATGTAGTGCCCATTGCAAATGTAGTGACCTAGGTTATGTAAAGCCAGACTCGGCTGATCCAAGCTCAACAGAGCCGGGCTGATGGCAGCACAGTCTGACAGTGTGATGAATAATGCTGAGTGAAAGCTGATAGATTTTCTGTTGATCCAATGCCACTGTTTGCTGCAGCTGGGTCTCTTCTGCCCTTCTTCACTGACATGACTGGAAATATTGATGTCTTTGGGAAATGATTGCTGTGACAAAATATGTTTAATTCTGAAGCAGAACGAAACTACTACCCTGCTTCAAAACTTCAAAATGCACTCTTTAAAATGCACTTAGCAACTGAATACTGAATACACTTTGACCAAACTTAAAGACTGGCTGGGGATGATTGTACAAAACAGCACTTTTTTCCAGTGTTTTCCAGTGTTAAACTTATGCGTTGTTTTTCTAAACATGAATACTACTTTTCTCCTCACCTGTTTGCTTCTCAACTAAAACACTGTACACACACACACACACACACACATCACAATTCAAAATGTGTTTGTGAGCAGATGCCCCATTTAGCCATAACTTCAGCTGTTTCGGTGAGGCTGAGAATGTGTTTTAAAGATCGGTCCTGTGTCCTGTGGAGAGGCCGCTCGACATCCACAGAACAAACTGTGCTACTTTGTGTGCTCCTGCAGCCTCAGCACAAGTTAAGAGAAAGAGTTTCCCGTTAATCAGGGCAGACACCAGAGGTAACCTCACCATCCATCTGCCAGCACACCTGCCGGCATGCTCAGCCCCTGGCACGTGTCTGCTCCTTACACTCAAATCGATCTGGCATTGGCTTTCCATAGGGAGGTGCCCAAGCATCTGGCAGCACATCATAAGCAAGACCAGAGGAGCAGGTTATCACACCTGTTTGACCTTGGACAGTTTGTTTGAAGATCTGGGGCACCTTCAAGCAAGTCAGAATAGATTTAAGACTTAATTAGTATGCATTTACTATCCAACAACAATGGGGATTTGTTGTACACTGGAACATATTAGAAATGATTATGTTAATGAATATTTGTTAATGAATTGTTGAATAAATACTTTCTATGCATGATACAGTAAGTATAATCTTCTGTGGAGCACGGAAGGAGATGCTAGGCAGAATTTAAATGACTCACAGCCTCAAGTCAACATTTACTGTCAATTGTATGTCAATTTTATCTTGTTTATCTTGTTTTAACTTGTTAATTAAAACAGGTTAAAATAAAACGTGCCTTGAATGACCATTTACGAGTCCAAATAGATCTTTTCACAGTGAATGACAAATGTCAAATGATTTTTGACAGCAGAAATAACTGCAGTCGTGTTAATACAGCAAGATGTACTTGGCTGAAGATGTTCATACTGCTGTGCAGAGATGAAATGATCACAACCAGTTACTCTTACAGTTATTCATTTTATTCAGAGCCATATATATGCAATGCTTTGTCAGATATACCCAAAAAATGAGCACAGGCAAAAGCCACTCTGCAATTTGATATTTTTCACGGGTTGAATTTGAATATCAAAATCTATTTTATTTTTTGCCAAAGAACATTTTCTGTTTGAAGGGCTACACTCAGTGGTTGAGCTTTTTGTATGTTAACAAGCAAAAGCCCTACTTTTATAAAAAAAAATTATGACATTTGTAATCCAGAAATGTGTGTGACGGCATTAATTCATTTGAATACAAATTGAACCAGAGTTTGACTGTAGGCAGAGCTGAAAGCTTTTGACAGTCCCTATGCAAAATACTTAGGAAGTCTGACAAAACGGACAAAGTCTGCTGAGGATGGTGAGTGAGCGGTACAGAATCTGTCTGAGCGAGTGAAGGAAGAGGCTGATAGATTTGGGTCACTTTTGGAAGATGCATGCGTTTGTTCATGCGTCTCCAGTGATGTTTTGAGTATGTCTTTATTGCTGAATAAAAGAGAGAGAAAGTCCAATAGGTGAACAACAGGTGAGCTAGTCCTAAACAACCTATATTGTACTTTAAACTTATTGCAGGAGGTTAAAGGAAAAAAAGATTGTACCTAAACATTAGGTTTTACTGTAAAATACTTATTTAATTCTGTTGCACAATTTTAATAAATGAACATACATTCCAGAGCGTATTCAGCATAACTTTGTGTACTACACCAAGAATGCATAATTCACAATCTTTTTTCATACAGAAGCTCACAGGTCTTTCTACATTGTAGATTGGTGATCTTTCACTTTAGTGCATATTAAGATACATTTGGACTGAATAATACATACCCAGTGAGTGCTTTACCCAGCATTTGGGTAATTAGAAGTCAGCTATCATTATATTAATACATGTGTGCATTGCCAAGGGGGAGAACATTTTAATGACCAGACATATTAACAATGATGATGACAAAAAAAACTGCAGTGTCATAATGCGTTGGATTACTGTGAGATGATGAAGCTCTGCGGTGCGTCACCACATGCAGGCAATCTAGTCGTATCTATCAATAATTGTATGTTGTTGCTACCCATCTATTTA
>JAZGTJ010017001.1:0-12312 GCA_036877575.1 Botia almorhae
TCTTGTACCTGCTCTTTCTCTGGGCTGTGTCCAGACTCTATCTCTAACTGCAGAGAGACAGTGTCTCCAATACTCTTCCTCTTAGACAATCGGTCTTCATCTGAGTTTGTAAAACAATTATATTATATCACAAATCATATATTACATATAATACAATCACATAATGGAACACTTTAGGAAAAATTACTCTTTCATATTTATTATTATATACATATTTATTAGTGATCAATGTGTAGTATAATGCAATGTAAGTCGCTTTGAATAAAAGCGTCTGCCAAATGCCTAAATGTAAATGTAAATGTAATTATTATTTAATCAATAGGAGATTTGTAACATAAAAAAAACATTTAACAACAATTGTATTTAACATGATTTTACCATAGCACCTTTAACTGTAATAATGTGGTATAAATCCATACTAAATAAAGCATTTAAGAAGAATAAGGAAATCTACATATTTTTTACATAATTGATAAATATTATTTCTACTTATGAGGGAAGTGAAACCTGGAGATCAACAGCATAAAAAAACAATAAAATAGAGATGAGAAGTCAAAATGTACCGTAATCAAATCTTTGTTGCACTGTGACATTAAACAGTAAAACACCCTAACTGGGTGTTGTCTAATGAGAAAGGGCAAACACAGGAGGTGATGTCCTGTTTAAATTGATTTAAGGGTCACACCTGTGATTTGAGGGATGTAAGGAGTGGCCAGTCTCTCTGTGTTGTACCCGGAGCCTCCCAGCATCTCTGCTATCTTACCCTGCGCAAACAGCACCTCACCCTCCAACTTCTCTAGCTGCTCTGGAGTGCTGAGAGAGAGAGTGAGAGAGACAGTGAGGGGGAGAAAGTGACTGAGAGAGAGAGATTAATGTTTCATAAGTCTAAGGCCTTTAATAACCACAACAGAACATCATAGCCAAACATGTTCCCAGAATGATCATATATTGTAGACGTGTACAACAATGATTGTGTGTTCCTTAACATAGATTAGTGTTTATAAAACACGAGACAGCCTGTTAGTGTTACAGTATTTTTAACTAAAACATGGTACATAGCAAATATATGGTTTGTATATAATAGCTAGTTTTGCTTACTTTGAATTTTCAACAAGCACATCTTCTGGTAGTAGGTAGGAAAGGAGTTTCTTTCTTGATTCAATTACCTGTAAAAAAAGACAACACATTAACTCACTCACTCCATCATACTTTATCTGTAACAGTATATTATCTTACATTGTCAACCCTACTGACCAGTTTAGACCCCATGTCTATAAACCATAAGAATTTGTATGATGGTCCTGACTGGTCTAAACTGGTTATAGTGACTGTATTGCTGGTCAGCCAGAATAAAAATTTGATGCACTTGGTTGACGTCATGCTACATGACTTTTAAATGGCACTACACATGGCTGAGTAAATGTTCACACAATTTTTAGTTATAGGTGCACTGTCACTTTAAGTGACACTTCAAGTTAGTGTGATAGTTTGTGTTAGTCTCCAAAACACACTTTAGTTTTTCAGTAGAAAAGACAAAAATACATTTCACAAATTTTATGAATATGAATAAAGTTTATTCACAGCAGATTTGACATTTTCTGCTAGAAACAATTACATTTTAATTTCATTTTAAATTCTGAATTCTGTCTGTATCGGAAATATGCTCTCTTATGTTATGTTCTCTTTACAGTCATGTGATGTGTGTGTTTCTGCACAGCTGACCTCATGGACGTGTTGACAGAAGGTGGGCACAGTTGTCAGCTGGCTGATGAGGTTCAGGTATGCAGCTGACAGCGCGTGGATGGCACAGCGGTTATACACAGGAAGTGCTTCTTCAATTAAGGCCAGATCCTGAGGAAGAGGTTCAGTGGAGGTTCAGCCATATGGTTAGCCCAATGGAGGCTGACAGACACTTGGACATTATGTAATGAGATAATGAAGATAAAGCAGTACATGTGCTACATTTAATTGCTGAATGTTGCGTAGATGAGATGGAAAAAATGCAAAAATTGAAAAATGTATATGATCCATATTTATCCCGGCATGATTTTAAAACGTTCAAATACCATCTTCTGTACTTAGCAGGTAAATTAATCAGGTAAAGGGGTGCAAGAAATACCTGTAAGGCCAAAGCCAGTCGAATCAGGTCCACCACCACCTCCTCATTGGCCAGCTCCACACAGATCAAGCCCAACAGTGTACAGAGAGACTCAAAGTGCCGCTGGTCGCTGCTCTCCTCTCTGCAGGCCAGGTAAATGTGGCGATAAAGCCTCTGGCTGTGTTTCTTCATAAACAGGTTGTCCTGTCTTGAGCATTTGTCTACTTTCAGCTTCAGAACTGAGATATCTGATATAATTCTGTAGAAAAAACAGATGACAGAAATACACTGTAAAATGTTTGTCAGGTAACCTTAACTTTCTGAGGGATAAAGGGGATGTGATAATCTGTAAAGGGATATTTTTTTCAAACTTTTTCAACTTAAATATGATTTAATATGACTGAATCTACATTAGTTTAGACCAATGAAAGTAATTTTAACAGTAACAAGTGCAAATGACTTTCACAGTGTAGTTAACTGTAGTTAACTGTGCGTAATAAAAGTTATGTTGAAAACCTACAGGTAATGTCTTGAGGAGAATCACTACACTAGATAAGTAAAATGCTTTAAATCATAAGAGCAAAATGGATACATTAAACAAAGTTTACATACTTCATTAGCAAGATAGATTTTGTATTAAGAGGTCCACTACAGATCGCTAGAGTGCTGAGATTGCCGGCAAACTCTAACCTGACAGGGGAGAATTTATGCCGGTTGTCATGGCGATCGATGATGCTGATGAGGATGTCGAGAACGAGCAGACGGATCTCAGCATCCTCCATCAGAGTAAAGGACAACAGAGGATCCAAGAAAGAAGTGGGCAGAGCCGTCAAAATGTTGGTGGACTGAAATCCTGCTGTTACCTGAAAGAGAAAGTAGGAAAGAGAGGAACTGACATTCAGAGGCACACAAGACCCTCAGATGATTGAGACCGCATCAGCAACTGTGGGCATAATGAAACAGCAGGGCAGTAATTGGCACACAGCATGATGGCAACAAATCCACTCACTTGCAGCAGAGACTTTAGCAGCATAATCTGTATCATCCTGCTTCCCTCAACCCTGCAAACAAAAACACACATTTGTTAACCAAATACAAACATCACAAACTTGCCACCCTAGCATTTATCTGTAGTATTCCTGTATGTTTTTGCATTTAATCATGGGTCAATTAAAAATGCAAGGGCAATGTGTCTGAATTCTAAAGTCGAGGTGAATGTGTCTTACCCCGTGTTGGGTGACCCCAGAGCAGGATACATGCCTGGCACAGGAATTTTACCAATGATGAAGAGCATGACTTCTGAACGCTGGTAGGTGGGCAGCGTGTTGGCAAACGAGCCTTTGGACAGAGAAATATGTGTGAAGGATAATAATGTACAGTCGGCTGATTGAATAAACCCCTTTATTGAGATACGAGACTTCTCTGCATCATGTCAGGCTGCTTATTTTGTTTTTATAATTACCAACTGACTGTACATTTTATATGTGGACTATACCAAATAATATCAATGGACATGGAAATATTGATTGGATTTGAAACTATTGTTTTTCATAATACTGAATAAAAGAGCAGACCATGAAATCCAAACAGCCATGTGAAAAACACAGATATCACATATGAATAGGCATCATATTCCAAATAATAAATTCAATTCCACAATTCCAAGTTATGGTAAACCACAATTCATATTTCTTTACAACAATTACTTTCACTTACCAATAGTTTTAATGACGGCTTCTTGCAGCTGTCTTTCCTCATGTGCTTTAATGACCTTTGACCCCATGTTTCCAAAGGAGTCATAGAAGCCAGTGAGCTCATAATCGACACTGAGTCTGAGCTGCTTCAGTAGAGTGTTAAACACCTCCAGTACTGTAGGCCCTGTCAAACAAAACGACATTTTAATTATCGGGCAATATCCCCCCAGCTAATACAAAATATTCTTAGCAAATTGGCTAACATTCTCAAAAAGTTCTCTTTAAGTTATCAGAAAATTCTTGCAGTAATGTTAGTATATAGTTTATATAATATTACATATATATCAATATCGATGTTATTACATATATATCAATATCGATAAATGTTATTCTTAAGTAGTTGGTGGAACATTTTTAAAATGTTGTAGTTAAAAAATGTTCCTAGAACTTTTAAAATAACCTTTTTTACCTTTTTGTTACTTGATGAAAATGTAAGAGAAACATTCTTATAACTGAAAAAATGCATCGATTAAACGCAATCTAAGTTGCCTTAAATTAAAATGCCTTGCAAAAATATATATGATTCTTTTATATAAGTATATAAGGGTTATCTAAGTTACATTAAATTTTCAAAATTATAAACTCATGCATTATAAACAAAGTTGTACAGGATATCACATTTCCAGACTTAAAACTGACAGCTTGTTTTGTCTGATAAGATGGTGTCAGCGGTCCCTCTAGTGGACTAAAGACAGTCAGATACCTATAGAACCACTGGCCTCAATTACAGCTGCCTCTGCAATCACCTCCACTATCCCAGCACGCACTCTGGCTGAGTTTTTACTGTTGGCATCCAAGTGGCCCAATAGCTGCTGAATCACCAAATGTGAATGCTGAGACTGACCAAAGAAGAAAACAGTACATTAGTTTGATTCTGTGCAGTAACACACAAGGAAATGTCAACGAGTTTCTCGCTTAGCGTGCACTGGTGTTCATTTTGGTAGATTTATATGTCAGATATAAAATATTCCAAAAATAAGCAGTAGCTCTTTGCAGTAGCATTAAATGCTCCTCAATACACATACATGTTTTGTGTTATACTGAGAAAACTCACATCAGATTTTAGCACCACTGTTAGTAACTACCTGAATGGAGTACATGATAATTTTGAAACAGCGCACTGCAAATCTTTTGCTCTCCCATAGTGAATGATTATCAAGGTGCCTGGAAACACACACAAGAAAATTAATGATTAGCTTCAGTAAACAGAACTAGGGCAGAATATTGCACACAAAAGAGGTCATACAGAGACTTCATACATGAGTGATCCTAATATATAATCCAAACAGATGTTTTAATTAGAATATGTATAAATTCAGTATGTTTTCTGTAATATAAATTCTACAATTGCCAGTTCAATCCTTCAGTTATTGAACTATTAGCATCCATTTGTTGAAATAGATTTTTCACTTTAGACAAATAAAAAAAATTAGGATTAATAACAAATTCTCAAACGTTTTAGTTGATAAGTTAATAAAAATCTTAATAAAAATAAATAAAATTCTTAATAAAAGATTTCCAAGATTTCATAATCATACATGTAATCATAATCATTAATTCATTTATTCAGCGCTCTTCTTTATTAACAATAATTACTTAGTAAACACTAATATATCTATATAAATAATACCTATACCTTAAACAGCTTTATAAAAGTGCAATTGTAAATATATCCAATAAATGTCTCTGTGCGCCCTCTTGTGTTTGACTACGGTAGCGCATGAACTTACATGAGCACAGGTTTCACCGCATTCTTAATATTGCTGTACACTGCTCGTCCTAGCAGCTCTCGAAAGCACCTCTCGGTCAGCTCCACCGGACTTTCCTTCTCCTTCTCGGTACCTGGGGAAGGAGATCTATTGCCAGGAATCAAAAACAAAAAGAGATGTTAAAACAGGGCCTAGTAAACAGAACAATGTACTTGGCAGCCCAGTTATTGTGGTCAGTAATTTCCCCAGAGGCAAAGCTGGTGTAATGTGAACAGGTTTTCTAGTTCTAATTGTATCACACAGTTGAATTGGGCTTTCACGGTCTGGTTTTGCCCTCAAGGCTTTGGACTTATTGGGTTTATAGCCAGTACAGCATTAGAATAAACAGGTCTGATACCTCAGCTGTCTTTTGTAATACCCCAGCAGTTCTGATTTGCATTCTGTTAACAGATCATTAGTTTAATTAAACACACTGACACAACTTTTTCTCAGCAATTCTCAGGAGGGAAATTCACTCAATCCACATTTAAGTTTGTTTTTCTTGATGTGTATATGCAAATGTCTGAGATTGTATGACCTCTCTATGCCTTCCTCCTGTTGCAGGTTGTACAGCAGAGATGGCACGATTTTGTCCATATGCTGCGGGTCCCAAATATTTGCTTGTAGTTCATCATTGACAGTCTTCCTCACAACCCCCTGCAGGCCTCTGATACCCGCCATACGAATCCTTACACGCAACAACAAGATGCTTTGTTACTTCGTGGAAGGGGCATTTATGGGATATACGTAAATCTTTTAACTAATGTCCACTGCTTAATGGAATACACAACCAAAACACTAACAATAGCACAGAACAAGTATAACCGAAACCATGCTTGATGTTAATGTACATTCTTTAAAATAAAGTACTGTAGGTAGAGTCATAATGTAACTCACTTTGTGCGAACGTCTGGATCTTCGTAACTGGAGTGGCACATTTCACTAAAGCGTGAGACAAAGAAATCGTAGCTGCGATGGTACGATGGTGTGTCCTCCTCGATGTTGGCAAACTTCACAAACTTTCAGATAAAAAAATGAAGTGGTGAACTTGCTCTGCATATTTAACTTCATATGTAAAAAAAACATGTTTATTGCTGCATACAAAATAGCAAAATTAATATACATTCATTATATTGAGTCTAAATGTGTTGTGCATGAAAATCAATTTTCACTTTAAAATGTTTCAATGATAAATGATTTGTTTATTTTAATCATTATCATGACAGCATTCAAATAAACAATGCATGTTTCAGACCAATATATGTTATTGTTAAAAAAGTTACTATTGTGAATGATGTCATTCTGATTTTAATTCTAAGTCTATTTGCACTTTGAGTCCTGACAACATCATGAACTGTAAATTATGTTAATCTGTAATTATGTGGTTAAGATATACATTACAGTACTACAGATTAGGATCCTCCTGATTAGGATATCTGAAGAGTTGAGATAAACAGAAGTTATCCAGTATGCTACTGTAGACAGCACAGGGCACCATACCAAAACAATACCTCAGATTACAGAATGTTCACTCAGAACTTTGCACAACACTGCACACAGATTTCCACATTTGTAGAAAATACGCTTTAAGCCCCGTCGCATCTGGCCTAGATCTGTGAAAACTAATCTCACTTTAATCTTAAAGCTCTTGTATTTCAGAACCAGCAGATGTGAGTGTTGGTGAACTTTAGAACATGAGATCACTCAACATTCCCATAAGCACTTGCTTGAGGTGGAGGTTTCATATTACCTAGCGTAAGATCATGAATCTTTGTTTTGAGTGCTTGTGATGTATGATGAACTCAAATACGGTTGAGGGGTGTTTGGGGAACAATTCGGATTAGACATGAGCATATGGACTAAATTACAAAACATAACAATAAATCTATTAGAAACATAAATTATAAATGTCAAATTTAGATCTGTGTTTTGGTAGTCTAATTAATATTTTAAAGTTTCCTTTATAACATAATAAAGTTATAATGAATGAAGTCATACATTTATTTAGTCTTATTCTGAAGACCACTGCAAGACCATTTTTCCTCCACCCTCTTTATCCCATTCAGGATACATTTATCAAGGGATTACTTTAACATGTCATTATAAAACCTCAGATATTGTGGTGGTTTCCCAGACAGGGATTAAATTAAGTTAGAAATGCTTTTTTGAGACATTTCTTAACTTTAATCAATTAGTACTAGACTAGGAAGTATTAATTAGTACAGACTAAGGTAAATAAGGACAAACCACTAATAAATGTTCTAATTTAACTAGTACACATTAGAGAGTAAAGTCAGTAAATTTCACTCACTGAATTAGTGCCCAGGATCTGTAAATTGGGTTTGTCTGCCTCCAGTAGTTTGCGCACCATAGTAAGGAAACTCTCCACAAACAGGTTTATGCTCTGACAGTGGCAAGCCATCAGAAGCTGGTCCAACGCTTCCATAGCAATACAAACATACCTGTGAGACGCACACAAACATCATATTGCCCCATTAAAACGACCAGACTGTATTAAAGTCTTTAGCTAATTATATAAACAATAGGAATTGCCACTCACTTTTTTTAACTGTGTGTAATTTCTGTATCACATTATGGAAGTGCAAAAATAATGACTGTTTTCAAATAGGTTTTTGAAGCACTCCCCTCATCTGCCATTAGTTGACAACCAGACACACAAAGTCACATAATTGTTTGCTGCAATGTTACTGAACTAAGTATATCAGCTGAACTAAGTACTTAAAGTTGCAATCTGTAACTTTGCATCTCTATTGTCATATCTGTTTGAATCATAACATTGTAGGTTACTTGTGGTGTTATTTTGTTACTGTGAATGAGTTTTATTTTTAAGCAACTGCTGTAAGAACAAGCAACAAAAGCTTCACCATCCTTAGCAGCACCCAGACACGCGATATATTAGCATGTCTTCTTTGTGGTTACAGACATATGAGTCAAACTGACATTTCCTGCAAAATCAGCCCTGACAGCTCAAATTATAAATATTATTATTTTAAGTTTACCTTTGTGAATCAGGATAAAGTAAGGTGACCGTTTTAACCGCTGATCGATTTATCTTAATCAATAACTATCTTAACCAAAATAGTTACAGATTGCTGTTTAAATGAACAAAGCCATGTTGTTAATGCTTTATAATTCCCCTTAAATAAAGTGTTTACACTTTTCAGTTTTTTTTGGATTACTATGAACATTTAACTGGGTTAGGAGAAAGAATTCACTTCACCTCTGAATGCCACTGAAAACCTACAAATGTCATTTCTCAGGCACATCTTGCTACATAATAAATTCCATATTGAGTGATCATTTATGTTGAACTCCTTAGTAATGTAATACATTTTCCTATTTTTACCCATATCTGTGGCGAGCCACATCTCTGGATAGTCTCTCTGACAGGTAGGCCCCGATACGATCCAGTTTTTCAGGAGCCGACAAGGCATAAAACGTCAGTTTCTCCATGTTTGCTTTTACCAAACCTTCCTTTAAAGAAAAAGCCAGAAAAAAACAGACACACATTCAGACAGATTTAAGCCATAACCCCCAAAAAGAATTTTCCATATTACAATTTTCCCTTTGTTCTGAGTGTAATATAGATCTCAAAGTCCACCCCATAATTCAACAGGAAACAGATAAGACAGATTTAATTATTGTTCTGATATAACTTGTCCAGGTCAAATAGAAAACATATGTCTATCTGATGGAATCTGCTCTCAGTGGAGTGCCTCTAAAACGAATAAATGTCTTTGATCATTGATTACTGATAACCAGCAGAAATCTCATCTGAAGATCCATCCATTTCTCAGGCTCTGCGGTTTTTATATAACCTGACTCTATGTAACCTATATAACCTGAGAAGGAGCCCTTACCTCAGGGTCCTCTGGAAAGATGTTATCCACCAGCCTCTTATAACGGGGTCTCAGGGCCCCACAGCATCCGCAAACACCTAAATGGCACGAAAGAGAGTGAATCAGAGCTACAGTGACGTCAAAGAATCCCTAAACACAACAACTGAGACCAGATCCACACAAATACAGCGATAATCCGTTTGCAAGAAAAGGAATGTGTGGAAGAGTCAGACCTCATTGTTGTCTCATCTGTAGGTTATAGGACACCATTGATCAAGGGCCTGTGTAGTTATACGTAATGTGAGGTTTATTTATTGCATCGACACATTAAATAAATTAGACATACATTCCATAATCTAGTAAGTGAGGCCAGTCGACGTGCCATGTGCTGTTAAATGGATTTGAGAAGAATCTGCTGAAAGCATTTAGAATTGTTTTGGTTTTAAACTGTCGTTTAAAAAGCCCACGAATGGGCTTATGAAGGCTTATAACAGCTCACATTGTAAATGACAGAAAATGACTAAAACCAGATAATACAATAAATGCTGTCAAGGGCGAATAACAATAAATTATGATTTCAAACACATGATCTCTCACAGTTACACATATTTTTATGTAATTTTATGAATTTAACAATCCTATGTTTCTCCTAAGGTTTTTGCCAGATATACAAGTAAAATATTACATATATATATATATATAAAACATACTTTGTACATTTTTAAACATATCATTTACAGTATGTAGTTATACCCATCAATACGACAATGCCAAAATCATTGACTTACTCTGCAAAACTGTTATTTAATTCATTGCAATAAACTGCCTCATTGTTATTACCAAAAAAGCAATGTTTCATTGTATCTATTGAACACAGTATGACAGGAAGTCAATACTTAATTATTTTTGTCAAATTCAAGCATTTGTACACGTCCCAAAATATGGTAACAGTGTTAAACAATTGCCTCATATATCACAAAAATAATGTAATATTCAGTCTGATTTTCACAAATGTCATCTGATGATTGAGCATATCTTTCCACCGATTATTTGTTGAAAAACAAATATAAAATGACTTTTTTGACTTTGAAAAGTGCTACACAAACACGCTGAAGCTCCTTCTGTGCTAATGAGTCAGAGGCAACACCTTGGCAGGACTACTGGCATGAACAAGGCTGTTATTACCATTACCATAGTGAGAGAGCTTCATCATGGTGGAAAATAAACAAACCAGAGCTGGTGGAGCGATCAGACAGAAGTATTGTATGACCAATGTAAGTGACAATGTGCATACAGAAGAAGCTGTGTCATTATTATTTAATGTAAGGTGTAATTGTGTTTTATGTGTGTAATGTACAATAATGTGACATTTCATAGTATGTGATTGTAACGTGTAATATGAGAACTGACTGTACCAATTTGATAATTTTTGTTGATTGTTAGATAAATAAATGTGAACATATACTGTTATGCAAGAAAAACTTCAGACTCTGTCCTAAAATAAAGCATCATATTATATGTGTAAAATTATGTAAATATTAGGTTTTGCAGTGAGAGGATATGCCTGAAAAACATCCACTGTATTTTTCAAATAAACACAATTATTAGTCAAGGCTGTTGTCGAGCTACCTACAGTCAAGCTGCCGTTTACTAAGATCGTGATCGGCAATTAGGCTGTGATCAGATGGATAGAAGCAGAGCCGTGAGTCACACATCGGCCCACCTGCCAGTGTTTTGACACATCAGCGTGACACCCTCCACACCGAAAGCAACAGAAGCAAGAGGTTTAAGTGAAAACCTCAGTCAATGCTAAATATTTCCACCCACACTACAAACACTGCAGCAAATTCTCTCTCTCGCTCACTCTATTTCTCACTCTCTGAGTGTTTTACAGTCAAAAAAAGATTGCTAATGACTGCAATGTGTAATCACTAGTAAACAGACATGTAAACAAACATGCAATTACAGATTGCTGCAAATTTGATTGACGTGGTTGATGTGTTTACTGTGCATCTTTTTAGTAAAATGAATAGCCTGTTGGAAAAATATTTCAATTAAATAATATCTTAAATAATAGGTTTTGATTAATAGCTCATTTTTGCAAATACAGACTGAAATGTAGGGAAAATATCAATTTTTAAAAACTGTATAAAATAAAGTTAAATTTCATGATCAGCCATTAGATATAGTTCGCAGGGCAACCACGTGCAAATGGTTCATAAATAAATTAATATTTACATTGAACTTATTAGCAGATGCTCCATTAAAAATGATTTATAAGAAATCAGAATCATGTGGCCCTGAAGACCTTGACTATCAGCCTTCCAACATTCTGTCTCTCTGACAGAGTGGTAAATATCACCTCCACTGTTCCATCATTTTGTTTATGGCTGTGTACCGGCCTATATTATTCACCCTGCATGTTCTGGTGACACTGACTAGCCCCAGAGGCCAAAATATTGGCTTTCTTTATTGATTTTACTTATATCCTAAAGTAATTCTTGCCATACCATGTTGTATTCTGTGATAGGGTGGTGAAAAGATGATAGATAAATCCAGAACTTTAAGCTCAGAAAGCACAAACAACTAAACAGTTATGTATAAATTACAGTCAATAATTTAAACCAGGGCAGCACCATCTACACTCGGGTGAGTTTATTCCTTTTTGCTTTATTATGATTAGGTCATAATAAATACATAGCATGGTCAGATAAACTAATAAAGTATTAACTGGTGTGTGTGTGGGAGGGGATCGCTTCTAATAGACATCAAGCTTTAATATTGCTTTACTCAGTGCTGGTAAAGCAATTACATAACACACACTGCATGTGAATGACTCAAACTCCATGTTG
>JAZGTJ010017002.1:0-12312 GCA_036877575.1 Botia almorhae
ATCACAAAGCACTCTGGGAGAAGAGAGTAGGGAAGTTTTATGAAAACATCATGAGGCAAACCACTGATTGATGTTTCATTAGTTCACCACAAATACCCGCTGACCTAACCATCCCAACAAACACACTAAGCAATGTTTGTAATCATTTGTTTATCTGCCGTCATAGCGACATCCAAGCCACATGCCACTTTTCTACCAACTGAGAGCAATTATTCTGCAAAAAGCAGATATAAACTACACGGAACAAATGTGGAAAATTCATACGAAACATTAAAAGTCTGAAACTTTTAACTAAAGCTTTTGTTAGATAAACAATCTTTAGGAGTCAGAAAGTTAGTCAGAAAGTTCAATTGTTGCTAGTCATGATGTTACTTTAAAGCACGGCTACATATGAAGTTGATCTAAGCTGACTTTAAGACAGATATAAATGGAGTCTCTCTCTCCCAGTTTAATAAAGTGATGAGGGCACTGGGATCAAGGACAATTTGAGTCATCATAGCCAATCCGAACCCTGCATGTGTTTACGGTATTGTCACTATATCTGACATTTCAAACAATTTAAATAAGAAAAATAAAAATTTCAGTGCTCGACTGGCATTGTAAAATCTGTGTTACTTGTGTGTAAAAAAACAGAAAAGAGGAGGGGCACACAGGTCAATCTGTAATATGGACTAGAGGTCTTCTCGGGTCCAGAGAACCAATAAATGGTCTCCGAAAACTAACTTTTTTATGTCGACACTAATCGGCTGCGAGTTGCACAAGACTCTTCAGAAACACTACTTTGTTTTATGACAAAGTAACGGTTCACAAGTTTAGATGAACTTCAGAATAAATAAATACTGACTGAATTTTATTTTATTACATTTTAAAAGATTAAACTGCAGAGATTGTCCACTTATACAAACACACAAACAGATGCAGGCAATGAAAGCCAAACAAGGCTTTTCATAAACACAGTTTTCAGAAATTTGAGAGACCAACTGTGGTCATCTGCAATATGACAGTTCTGTGGATGTTGATAATATTCCACAAGCATCCCTTTGGGGATCCAAACCAAGGTCTTAAGCAGAAATTCTTTGGATAAGACCACCCATCACAGCATTCCCAAGCTTGTCTTCCCACAATCCCGAACATTGATTTTCTGGTGCACTGAGTTCTTACATTGACTACAGAGTGATGTGTTTATGCTTTACCATTCCAAGAAAAAGGCACCTGATTATGGCATAAATTGCATTTCTCTATGTAACAGTAGAACTGCATTGCAACATATCTATAATTCTAAGTACAGTTCCAGTCATTAAACAGGGTCTAATCCAGTTTATACCAGTCAATAGGCACAATAACACATTTCCCCATCACACACTTACCTCACATTTAACACACCACAAACCTAGAATAATATGCATGTCACTGTCAACGCCAAAAGTTCAGGTATTGTGAATTCAGTTTTCCTTGAGTGGGCTGGTTGGTGTTCAGCCAGGGTCACATCATGGTCCCTGGAAAGATATCACTGGAGCCTGTCTTTTTTTACCACCTCGCTTAGTTGCAGACCCCTTATCCAATATTAAAGAAAAAAGACGGTTTGGCTAAACAAATTAGCTTACTGTGTTTGGTAGGCTGATAACATCAGACAACTAGAAACAGTAGTCAAGGACTCTAGTGGTCAGCTGGAACTTACTTTTTCTTTCTCTCTCTCTCTCTCTCTCTCTCTCAGAAATTATATAGTGTTGCTGTTAAAACAAAGCCGTCCTGGTGAAGGTCAAGTTTGAGTATTTGACGGACGCTTTGCACATATTGGAAGACATATGTGAAATAAATGGAGGTTTCCATGGGGAATTCTGGAAATTGACATTATTATTAGATTAAGGTTGCATAATAGACTGTGGTGTCAGTTTATTGGCTCCCACTGAAAAACACTCTCATGTGAACCAGAGCTTCAGCTGGGCACCTCACATAGCCAAGGTCACAGTGCAGGGCACTAAACAGTGACTAAAACCTGGATTAACTTGTTTTTATGATCAATAATTTACCTCACACACCAGGCCACACAGCAACAATGAAATGTGCCTGAACAGAATTCTCTGGTGGCAGTAAGTTTTATAAAGTTATGAGAGTTTTATAGAGTTATGAGGCAAAGTCTGACATAAGCTCATTAAATTGGTGTTTCACAATCATTTTGCGCAAATGTGTTCAATAGACCACTTATGTATGTCTTGTAATAACATTTCTTATGTATGTCTTGTAATAACATTTCATATGTCTTGTAATAAACTGTAATAACATTTATATAATGTATAAGATGAGAGGTCAGGCGATTACTTCATAAGGAAACTGCTCATGAACATAATGTCATCTGTTTTCATACACCGTCGTTTATTTAACATTTATTTAACGCCCAACTTTTACTATCGGTTCAGAACATCGGTTCAGTGTAAGAACTCTAATGTCATTCACAGATATTCTTGGCTACCCTTATATAAGCATCAGCCTTTTAAAAGCTTTAAAACTTTAGTTTGAAACTTTATGTTTATGTATACAACTTTGAGTCCGGGGGCGAGTTTTACTAACGTGACAGGAAGATTTTAACAGGTTAAATTAAGCAGTTTGTGTGCGCGCGCGCGCAAGTTAGTGTGTTTATGAGACTATTTAATATATATTAATATAAATGAAGAGCACTGTATAAAAATAAAATGTAATAAGCAAATTTAAAACAGATTAGGGTTCACAAATGGTTCTTTGTCAGTATGTATGGCTGAGAATTTGGAACACTCACATTGCACAAAACATACTTTATAGTTTAAAGAAGTTTTTTTGACTATAAAGAAGTAAGAAAAAAAAATCTGAGTTTCAAAAAGCTCTACATTTATCATTAAGTTAAATCACAGTCCAGGCATAATGTTCGTCATACTGTCCGTTGTATCTGAGTTCAATCTTTATCTGCTTCGTGATTTTTCAACTTCGAGATAAAACTGCAAGGACTGACCCCATCGTATCCCCCAGAACATCCAGCCCTCCTGCCTGAAGACTATCTCTGGAGGGGTGGAGTTAGCAGAAGCACAGTAAAGGTGAAACTTCAGTTTTCTCATGTATTACCACTTAAATCCAAATTTCATACATATGCTTTCCATTACTCACAAACTGTTGGCTCTGCTCCGCTCAAAAGATTCTGTTTCTTCTCTTTAACCTTGTCAAATGTGCATTCAGTTCTGTACAGTAACAGAAATTTGGTTGAGAAACCACCAATGTCATTAAATAATTTTTGTAGATTCACTTGAGATTCATTCCTCTTGATGAACTTAGATTCATCAACCAACAAAACAGGAAAAATAACAAGAAATAAACAGGCAAAACAACTCATAGACAGGCACAGACAGGGCAGCTAAATCAGAAAGACCTACACAGCTATGCTTAAACACACACACACACAAACACAGCCATTCAAAAACGTTTAATCTACGTTGTGCATCATTCAGCTGTGCTGACAACAAAAATGTTCAATTACCTTATTACATTAAAATCAGGAAAACTTTTCCAGGCAATTAAATACGTCACTTTATCAAATTAAATGGCTGGGTAACACAGCACAGTTTTACGTGTTGAAAACAATCATACTAAAAGTACATTTTAATGTACCCAAAGCATTTGCAAAAAGGCTGACTTACTATTTATGTATAACCAAACACACAATAACAAATATTGCATTTCTACTATTGTCGAAAACTCTTTTTGAGTCTTTCATTTCACCCATACGTTTACATTTCTTGGCGTTATCTACTGCAAACAATAACTAATAATTGTGGTACACGATGACAGTGCGAAACAACAACAGAGTGGTGCGCTGCGTGTTGCGTAGTGTGACTACTATTTGCGCATTTTACCATGAGAGTCACTGTGTTGTCATGGTTTCTACTGCAGTACAAGCGGAAACCTTGGACGCATATATTGTCATATGTACAAATTTTAAACACAACTTTAATTACTAGCAAAGGCTGGTAAATATGTATCAGCTTATCAAATGGACCACAGCACCTTCTGTAGAAGATGCAAGACAATACAATGCTCATCCAATCATTGCATTCGGTTTACCTTTAATCTTTCTGTTCGCTGGTTCTGGAAATATGTTTTAGTTTTGTTTTCTTTATATTCTCTTCATATTTGTTTTCTCTTTTATTGCACGGTTGATAGGGTTGTTAATACAAACCATATTTCTTTTTTTTTTATTAAACCCTTTTGGTGAGCTGTTAGTTAATGTTGGTCTAAGACAATGTTATTTTATGGCTGGATCAAACAGTAAGTGATTTTAGATGAATGACTTTGAATCGCATCTATTTAAACAGTGGAACGACAGAACACACTGTCCTGGATACGAGCTGTGTTTGTTTGTGTCTGTGCACAGTGCCGATCTGATAATGATGCCGTTTTCTTTGTTGAAATCCCTACGGTACAGTTATGGGAAGTTAAAAGGAAAACCAAACAAAATACACACTTTACCTGCACTGAAAGCATTTATAGAGAGTTTAGAGAACATGGACTGAAACAGTAAACAGGGAATGTTGGAAGAAGTCAATGAGGGAACATGAGTTCCAACGATCTGTCTTCAACCAAAATACAACTGCAACTTTGCAATTGCTATAATAGTAATAACAACAATAATAACAATAACAACAATAATAAATAGTAGTAATAATAATAATTATTTTGTTATTGTATATTTTTTGTTATTGTATTATTTATTATTGTTGTTGTTAAACAACTCCTAACAGTTGTCATATGTGTATTTGTTTTTATTGTATATGTATTCCTTGACTAGTAGGTTGTCCTCTATTTTACATCTGCTTCAGTCAGTCAGGGTGCTGGCTAAAGAGTGGTGATCGATGGGGTGCGGTAGTGCTAATATTTAGTGTGCTTCATTTTCTATTGTTTTGTTGATTTATTTTTTTATTCATTTTTGTCCCATTAAACATTGTTAATCACACTGCATCCTGATTTAATCCTTCTTGATGTGGGCCCTCAAGGGACCAATGGGCCCCTAAAATCGTTTCCACCTTTCACCCCATTAGCGATGACCCTGAATAAATGTGCAACAGATAAACAATGAGGTAGTTAAAGATGTGTGAGAGAAGTAGAGAAACTCAGGGGAGATTGAACACCAGCCTAAAAGCATAACCCTGGTTCCTCTGCTTCGCCCCGTGTGGTTCTCCATGCCAAAGTTCCCCTGAGTTAGCCCATAGAGACAATGGACCACAATCAATTACTGTCCACTCACACGCCTCAGGGATGTTGGGATACACAGAAACAGCTCAATACAATTGCATGTTGTGTAACTGTTACAGAAAACCACATAGGAGTTAATGTTGACATACTGAAATAGCTGAGGGACCCAGAGACTTTGGTATTGTCAAACTTATGTTCAGACTATTGTTAACTATTTTAGATGTTGGATAAAGAGCCAGGAATTGTTGTGACAATTTCTGAAACTCTTGTTTGCTTAATGTGAATTTTAGAAAGCATTCTGAAATAGTTTTTGCTTCTACTTCTGTCTGCAAATCAAAATAATTGGTTTTCTGCCTCATCAGTCATCTCTCTGTTGTATTTCCAGAGGCACAACGCCATACCACATCTCCGCTTGAGCAAAAATCACATAAAATAAAAACTGTCAGATTGTCTGTTGTAACATCGCGCAATCGTTCTTCTCCATGCGTATCCATAGAATTAACTGATTAAGCACATTCGGCCCCCATCTCATACCAAAACAACAACTTCACTGTATTCATCAGCTGTCATGCTTAAATCCAAACATATGGTTAGAAATTCAATTTTCTAAAAGATCTGCATGGTTAACATTCATACAACACTCAGAAAAATCAGCACAGACATTTTCCGATAAACACCGAACTTGCTTTATATCACAAAACCTTAAAGAGCTTCTGTAGCCATTCATGCGTTTACAGGAAAAACAAGCCAATCATAGCGTTTGGTTTAAATCAGGGTTTAGCTTCTTAGTAAATTCCTGATAAAGACATTTGATATACTTCACATAAACATTGTTTTCATGTTTATGAGAGCTAATTACAATGTTCTGCAATAGGACCTTCACGATAAGGTTACAGAACTTGGTCATGTGGTCCATGCTTCAGATAGAATTTAAACACAATGGCCTGATGTCCCTGGGGGTCACGTTCACACAGAAAACTCCAAACTGTGGCTGCTTTTAAATGTCCTTCACCCATCAGTGTTTCCATCTTAGTGCTGAGACAGAAGGTTTGTGGGATGCTGTTAGCTGAGGATGTTTGGCTACACGCACTAGGAAGGCGTCTTTGATGTAAAGCGCTTCTCTTGTCTTCACAGCATGTTTGAGGAGGTCCCCAAACCTCCAACCACTGGGTGAATCCAAAATGCCCTGGGAAAAAACTACACACACAAATACACACCAAGGGCTACAAAATGGTGCATCATGGGAACTTTTTCCCTTAGTGAAGGTCTGCACAACAGGACGAAGATTGCCAAAGGAAACCGCAGGAAGCCAAATATTATTGTTGCCTACAGCGTATTATCGATAATGAAAGAAAATATCTCAACACAAAGTTGAGTTCGGTTTCCTATTACAGGAAAAAATTATAAACTCAAGTTCAATTGCAGCACGAAGCAAATTCACACATGAAGCAGGTGAACATAGGCAAGAAAAAGCTAAATTAAAGTTAAGCTGGAAAAAAGTATTTTTAGAGCAGAGCAAACTATTGTTTTTTAAAACAGACACTAAAACTTTTCACTGAGTTTCAATAAACACTCTTATCTCCCTTCAAAACCCAATGGTCAGTCTATAAGCCAATTGTTCACAACATCAAGCTTATTGTTATACAACATATTACACAATACAGTGCTCTCCCTCTGCCAAAGACACTCAATACAGGATCCCAGCTTCAGAGTTATGGTCCCCTGGGCATCTATAAAGAGTCTGTCTGATTTTACATCAACAAGATGGATTTAATTAATGAATACTTATGTACTTCCTTATACTCATGCTCTTCCACAAATACATGACACGGCTCAGCTTAGCTTGGGTGGGATAAAGTAAAAAACTCTTAACAACGGGACTTTTGTGGTTACACATATAAATGTTACTAAAGGTGTTAAAGTGGCAACATTCCCACAACATAGCAATTACACAGATCATAAAGAAATAACAAAATGATAAAAATGCCAAAAACATCCCTTGATATTCTATTTACACTTGGACAACAGCCTCGTGTAACAGCAATCAATTTTAGTAAAAATAGATCATCAGATTGCTATTGAAACTGACTATGTAGCTGCCTGAGGTTCTAACACAACCAAATACAAACGCCAGAATACTGGCAGACCCAAAATACAGAGCCTGTGCGCTCGAACACCATTACTCATACTGCTAGTCAAGCCCAGAATATCTGAACCCCTCAGGAACATGTCACTGTAAACAAATGCCTTTAGTTTTGACCTAATAAAATGCCCTAATAAGTACAAAACCAAGTATACGAATCTTGATATTTTTGATAGATGAACTTTCTCTTGTTTATCTGTTTCCATATGTCATAATAATTGTAAAAATAAGACATTTAGAAATGGTTAATATTTGTATTAATACCATACAAATACAAAATATAAAATATGAGCGTATTACCTTTTTTTATCCAAAGTAAACAAAAGTTAATTTTGGAGCTGTTCTTCGATTACAGCTTAATGAAACATGGGTACACATGACGTCACCTTAACCCCTCACAGCCCATTCTGTAGAAACATCCTGCTGGTTTAAAGTTACCTAATTACCCATACGAGCACCGCGCAAACATGCGCACACAATTTTTCTATTTCTAAGAGAACTGGAGTTCCAGAGAGGATGTAGAAGACAGACTGGAAAAATATTTGACATAATTAGCAGGGGAGGATAAACAAAACCGCACCTGGTCTCTCTGCACAGCAGCTATTGGCTCTATGCTGGCAGTGGAACTCTGGGATACACTCATGTTTGGCTCTCACCGGCCACTGAGGTTAAAGGAACAGAGCCATAATACACATGTAAGAGTCTGCAGGAAACAGAACCGGCTGGTGAAAGGTCAGGGGTGAGGTTTTGGAAAGATTAAGAAATCTATGAGACAAACATGAGGTGACCGTTTTGGTGGCCAAACTTCGGCAGAGCAGGCGATCGCAATCCTGAATTATGTATGTTTTTGGAATTAAATTAGTTATAAAAAGCACACTAATGAAAATGAATTATTATTTGATTTTCAGTATTTTCAGTATTATTCGCAATTCAGTATTCATGAAAAATGAATACTAAAATAATAAATTTATACATTTAATTAGTACTTTTATTGTGCTTCTTATGTTTATTTATTTTTTAGATATTTATTTACAAATACATTTGTAGCTGTCTGTAGCACTCTGCCATGAGTACAAGCTCTCTCAGAGACAGAGGGCAGAATCAGAACACACTGGTGTGTTGAGAAATATTCACCAGTGATTGAGCAGTTACTTAATAAATGGGTAAATGGAGATAAGTTGAGTTGACATTTGAGATTACCACATTTATTGTTCCTCTTTTGACTGTGTTGCAACAAAATATTGATGTGATCTTATTATTAAATTATTATTAATACTAGTAGTTCTTATGACGGCCCCTAAAATCTGCTTTTAAACATCAAAGGTCACAAGTCAGAAATGTATTAACGCAAATGTAATAAAAAAGACCCTCAATCTGATGTTTAGTGAATGTATGTACTCAAGTTTACATAGAGGTCACAGCAGGGTTACCACAGGTTCAGTTCATCACATGCTCCACTAACATTTGACAAACCAAAATGTTCAAAACCTTTGTCTTTATTTGAAGTGTATATTGTATGTATTTTTATTTTTACACACAAACTTCTTTTTTGTGATTTGAAGTGTGATTTAAGTGACCTAATACTTTTAACGGTTTTAACTTTTAAGGTGTCAGGATTCTGTTTTCTTCAGAATGTGGCCACAACAGACAAACTCATTTGCCTTCCTCATTCTGAGTGCTTGTAATACATGCAGTCTTAAACCAAGAGAACACACAATGGCGTCCTTGTGGTCAATGGTTTTCTAGGCACCATGCAATCCCTGATCTTAGATCTAATTGGTTTTCCTATATCTTCAGAAGTGTGTGAGTTGTTTCTGTAAGGCTGTTAATGCCGGTTATTATTAAAGCTAATAGTGTTTTACTTTTTTACAAACTGAGTAACTTGGATTAGCGTGATAACAAATCAGACAGATTAAGTTGCTATGGGAACAGAGTGACTCATGGTTTCCAGATTTAAGTTATAGGCTGTTTATATCTACTGATATGCCGAAGAAAGAATAATGAAATTGTAAGATTAGATGACATCATTTTGCCATACCTTGACTTTTGTTTAATTTATGCCACTGCCATTGGCCCACAGCAGGGGACTTGGGTTCGAGGCGGGGCCTCTGACTTCTGATGAATAACCCAATTCGTTCTACCTCAGAGATGGCACACCAGCCATAAATACAACAACGCTAACCCGAACCAGATGCAGGCCTCTATCCTTAGTCTTAAACCCCCCATAACTAAGTCCTCCAACCTGAGGTAAGTCCACTTGCCCTGCAGTCTTGGAACAGCCTGCCTGTAATTGGGCCCATATCTCACCAATCACTTATATCTAGGGTGAGTGGCATTTGTAGCTGCGCACATGTTTCTTATTGTGTGCTTGCACAATGAATCTGATGTGAGAGCAATGAACACATCCGATTCAGAATTGTAGCTTGACCTCAGTGGGTTTAGGGCTTGTTAAGGAAAAGTTAATTTACTAGCTTTCGAACTGCATGTTCCACAAATTAAAGTGGGTACCACTGACATAAAAACAGAGAAGATCTTTATAACCGAGGGGAGACTATAGCTGTAAAAAAAAAGAATGAAAAAAAGGGACATGTTTCTGGACTGTTTAAATAATGATGGAAATGTCCCTATAATTGTATTTACTTATTTATTTATTTGGCTTTTAAATATTTGCATTGGAGCTGTCCCGGGATTGGCCGAGAAACCCTAGCAGCTTTCATGCTGGCTAAACGTAACACAGGAAAAATCCGTTAATGTTCAGCTCGTCCTTGAGACAACATTTCCAAAAGAAGGAAGTATGTCATCAGATAAACCTGAGGCATATTCTTCCTCTGCTGTTTTGTTTGTACAAACCCTTAAATATATTTGTTTAGATAAGCTGCCCGCAATATTAAATTAATTTATTTAAAAATATCACCCTTGAGATGAATGTAAACAGTTATTGCGAGTTCATCCTGCAAAACAATGTTGTATAACAGGTTACATCTCAAATCATACATCTTAAAGTCTACATTTCTTCAAACGGCTCATTAATATATTTACACCCTGTTTTTCCCTCTGCAGTTGGGTTGTTTTTCCAAATACTGTAAATCTACAAATTTACACATTTACAATTGCATAGCAGATTTGTAAATGAATGAAATGTGGGACATTACTTCTGAAACATAAACTGTATAAACGTCATCCTCAAGTCACCACAACGTTGAGGTAATGTTTACAGGAAATGGCGGCAAAAATTTGTCAACCTCTAAATTCTCTGAAATCCTGAGGAAAATAATTCTGAGTACTAAAACGAAATCACATCCAATTAAAATTTAACGGGCAGCGGCTACAATGTTTGCGAAATGTGAGCAGAGGTCACACTACATCTGGATACGTTTGAATTAAAAGCTTTCCACAAATATTTAAGCAAACATGGCGTGAAAGGCCACAAAAATACATCGTATTTACAAATAGTAAATGACTTGCGAGGTGGAAGACATCTCAACACACCACATGCTTCTCAATCTGGGATACATAATGTCACATGATAGGTGGTCTTCTTAGGCCGGTGTGATGCGTAGTGTGAAATCTGAACCACTTGGCGTGGAAATCAAAGAGATCTATCTAAAGCCTGTATCAAATACCAGAGCGAGGGCGCCAAGTGTAACTGAGCTTTAAAAGGGAACTACTTAGATGCTTGTTGAGTGTTCTAATACACTCATTTTAATGCACACGAGCCAAAGACTTGCAAGTCTTCGAAACTGAAATAGTAACGTGCTCGGCCTCGGTAAGCCAACATTCTTTGTATCTCTGTAACTTTTAGACACTAGATACAGTTTAAGCAAACAGCAATTCTTAAGAGATTTCTTAATGCGCATAAACTAGAATCTTCTCCAGGACGAATCAACACCATCATTTGTCATCCGTAGCAAGAAGAGATGAAACAATATCTCTCACGATCAGAAGTCAAGTTATATGAGCTCATGCACATTTTAATGACCTAGATCTGTTCAGCCAAACAGCTGATGGCAGGGAAGTTAAAGTAACGCATCTCATTTCTGCTGTGTTGTGTGTTATAAATGATCTGTGGAGTCATGTAGCCAACATTTAGTTTACATTTATCCAACTCTGTATTCAGGTGACAGTTAAGATCAGGTTTAAAATAACCAAATGACCAATTAACAAGCAAACTGAGAACATTTACTGGACAGAAATATTGCTAACACATCCAGAAATATGTTTGCATTGGGGATATTTTGGTTGGTTTCATCTGGCATATTGCTGACAGACTGTGCAAGTCATTGTAGAACCATTGTAGAGCGCATGTCTCATCAGTAAAGGTCAAAGCTCCTACAATTTGATTCAAACCAAGTATTATGTTACAGTTCTGTGTAACATTACCAGCCATTGACAAGAAGCGGTTTAATTTTAGTGTCGTCAAGGCCAAAATGTTTTACATGTATTTGGCACATGTGGGTGTTAATATTGTTCCTGTAGCTCAATTGGTAGAGCATTTGCATTAGCAGCGCAAAGGTTGTCGGTTTATTCCCAGGGAACACAGTGTAGTAATAAATTGTATAACATCAATTCACTGTAAGTGGTTTTGGAATTACGCATCTGCTGTATATAATAATGTAATACTGGTGAATACATACAGTAAGTTGTATGACTGGCCTTTAAGTTGCTCTCATTATGAATGGATAAGTGTCATTTGGTTGCTTAAAGCGGTAAAATATTTGCGCCCCTGAGATTGACTTGAGACTTTAAAAGGTAAAGTTTCCAGAAAGTCTTTGTAAATTTGTATCAAAATCCAGTTATAAATACAAAATCCAGGCATACAGAGGTTGCGCTTTCGTTATGGCTACACAGTCAACCTGGAGCAGAAAAGGCCAGTTAAAGACAGACAGAGTTAGCTATCTTGTCATCTCATGACCCAGTGTGACTCTGTTTGTAAGACAGGAATCTACATAAAAATG
>JAZGTJ010017003.1:0-12311 GCA_036877575.1 Botia almorhae
ACCCCGGCCAACCGGACGGGGCTCATGCATATAACAGAAGCCTGGTGGGGTGGACTCATTTAGACTGAAATAGTCATTTTGTTTGAGCCAAGTTTCAGTCAGAGAGAGCATATGTGGGTTCTTTCTGACTGATAGGAGACCAGATGCACTCTGGATCATATGCAGAGGCTTCATCACACTTGTTGGCCGTCCGGTATCATAGTAGTCCAGGCTTGACATCACAAGAACTTTGGCAAGGAGCTGGGCCTCCTCTGTTTTCAGTCAGGAAGAGTTTAATTTTGATGGTATGAAAGGCAAACCTGCATGATGAGTTGTCAGGATTTGGGCACCAAAATAACTTGTCATTAAACACTATCTCCATTTCTTGAAGCCTTGGCTGCTGTTAGTTTTGAGGAACCCAGGAACCCTTCTGATGTCTGAGTTTATCATATCACTGTTAATATATGTGGAACATAAATATTTTTGCATGACTTATAGTCTACACTTCTGCTTGAAGTGTCAAAATATTGGATCTTGTTAGGTGTTAAAGTAAAAATGTAATAGACCCGCAGCTGTGTTAATAATAATCAAACAACAGAAATTGAAAATCAGTTTATATTCTTGGCCAAAAAAAACTTTAGTAGCTTTAATAGTGATCAATGTATATTTAAATGGGTCCTATTATGTTTTTACTTTCTCAGCCGTAGTTAGTGGGCAATGTTGCTGTTTGAGCATAAATAATATCTGCAAAGTTAAAAACATTAAAAGTTCACTGTAAAGAGAGAAATTCTCTTTAACCAAAAAGGAACTACAGCTCTCTCCTTCCTGAGTTTGTGATGAGATGATAATGAGATCTTAATCCTTATACACCCTTGAGAGAGGCATTTAACCCTGTGTGCTTCAAAAATGCAGATTTTGTCATTTGTCAGTGCATAAACTTATGTGTCTACTGGTCCATAAATATTAAAACGGCTATTTTTGCTTATAACTTTTAAAAACTTTGGGATAAAATCATAAGAGTGGTCTGTTTTAGATTTATTGAGGCATGCAGAGTCAAACGATATCCAGCGTTCCTTGTTCAGTCATTTGAATTTTGTTGTGTCTTACAAATGTGATTTTGTATCGATACGAAACTTGGTATGTTTCATTATCTTCATTGTCTGAGGGTACCTACAAAGTTTGGAGCTAGTGCCCCCATCGTGAAAAGTTATAACAAAATTTCTTCAACTGCATATAACTTGAATAATTTGCCTTCTTGTCATGTGACCTGGGCTAAGATACCAAATTTGCCATGACCAACTGTACTTCCTGTCTGCCATTTTGAGTTATTTTGAAAACCTACTTTTTTATACTCATACATCCAATTGCATAAATTTTGTGTAGAGACACTCCTGGCAAGAAGTTATTAAATATTTTTTTATAGATCAAAAGATTTTTGAGTAATGCATCAAGATATTGAATGGCAAGATGCCAGAAAGTATCTGAGGCTGTGTCTTAGCAACGCTTTGCTATATTGACATGAAACTTTGCATGTGTCATTGCGACCACATCCTGACTGTCTCATAACAATTTTGTGACACCGACACCTGTTAATCTAAAAATAGTCATTTTAGTTTTCAGCCTTAAAATTTTCCAGCCATTTCTAATTTTCAGAAAAACCTACCTTTTCTAACTCAGATATAACAGATATAGCACAATTTAAAAAATATAACGTATAAAATGACAAAATGTTCTACAACTTTTTTCCTTCGATTCTTCGGCTCATGCCTACGATTCCAAATTTGTCCTAGTCAACTCTACTTCTTGTTAGCTATTTTAGAATTATACTTAAAACCCTTTTTCAAACTCCTATAGCGTTTTCCTATTTGCATGAAACTTGGTATGTAGAATTTAGAGACACATAAAAAATTTATGTAATTCATGTTTATTGTTCAAATCATTCTCTTATACTGTTAACAAATTTGACAGCAAATATATAAGATATAATTCAGGCTGTATCTTGACAAATCTTTTGTATATTAATTTAAAATTTTGTATGTGTCATGGTCACATTCTGAGAGCTTCAAATGGGTGAAAGTGCAGCCTGTTGGTCAAAAGATCATGCTTTTCCTATGTTTTCTTTAACTATTTTCCTAAACTAATTATCAGAGATGTCCACAAATATTTCCCTTAGTGCCGTTGATGGGCTTGACCGTGTTATGGCTGCTTGCAGCTATATTTATTATTATTATTATTGTTAGTTATGTGCAAATTCTGCGGGAACCATTATTCAAGCTGACAGACGTCACATCTAAAGCAGTATATATACAATGAGAAGGAATTCTAGAAGCAGCATAAATAAAGATTTATTTTCATTTTCATTTCATTTATTTATGATCACTATATAACAATGTAGCAGTACTATATAGCAACTGGATCACAGCTAGAGCTTACCATGTCTGCTTTTCAGTTGACCTCCCTTTTCCCATATCTATCTGTCTTATGATTTTTCTATTTCACGCTCTCTCTCTGTCTCTTTGTCTTTCTCTTTCTCTCTGTCTCTCTGTCTGTCTCACATCTTTCAAATAAATGGCCCTCCTGTTTGCTAGATCTGCATCTGTTATTTATCAAATACTTCTGCTGGTAGGTGTGCCTGGTGTTGTTTGAATAATTGCACTTGCATTCATTGTGTGTGTGTGTGTGTGTGTGTGTGTTTATTTAGCTCTCTCGAGCGGGTAATTTCGTGGCATGTGGGCTTGAGGCGGCAGATAAGCTGTTTGCTAAAACTAACAATTAAAACTTGATCATGCTGTCAGTTCAAATGGAATGAAATGGAACCAAAAAGTAATTAAAAGGATAGCATGCAAATGACAATTATATCTTTTTAGCTTTCTATTACCAGTGCTATGAATTCAATTATTGCCGCAGCTTCAACATTAACACACACACACATACAAATAGGATAAGGATAATATTAAATGCATCACCTTTTATTTATTTTCTTTTATATTTCTTTTGCTCACTTAGTCTAGTTGTGCAAGCACTGGCGGGCTTGTAGAGATGCAGCAGTATTGCCAGAGGAGAACTGGTTCTCCTGTCTGGGCCTGGTTTCTCTCTAGGTTTTTTGTCTCCTTTTGGAGTTTTTTTTCCTCACCACTGTTGGCTGCAGCTCCTATGCCCTTGTACTGCCCGTCAGGAGGCTGCTGTCATCAGCTTTAATTCTGCACTTATTATTAATAATAATTTCATACTATCTGTTCATACCCCATACATGACCATATAGTCTGCATAATATATTACCTGAGTTTCTCCTCCTTTGTTTTCTCTGTGACTGTCTGTGTGTGCTGTGTACTCTGCTTTGAAGATATCATTCATGTACAGCTGCTTTGAAACAATGAAAATTTGGAAAAATGCGCTATATAAATAAAGTTGACTTGACTTGACATATAAACACAAAGGCAGGTGTTTGCTGCCTTCTGCACTGTTTGCATTTCTTCGGCTGAACTTTTTAAACCCAGGACAGTGCAGAAATTCATGCGAGGCATTGCTTGTATTTAGATGTTGCAGTGAAATGATTGCTAGTGGCTATATTGCTCCAATTAGTTTGTTTAAAGTCACAGGTATCTTTATGCTGTGTTCCCAACACAGCCAGTTAGCACATATGGCCGACGGCCCTTCATCCTCATGGTTAATTAGACTGTCAGGGTCAATCGGACCCACGGCAGACCCACAACCAACATCCTCCCTTCTTTAACTGGTGGTTAGAACGCCGGCTGTCCACAATTTTTTTGTTTTGTTAAGAAAATAGTCACTAACAGTATATATTTGTAAAAAAAAATTGTGTAGTAGTGTATTATATGACTCACTTTAAGAGGTGTAAGGCTGAAACCCACTTTAGCCAGTCATGGTTTTAAATCCGAATTTGATGATAAATTTATTTCAGAGCTCAAATTCAACATGCTAAAATGTGCTTCACTCAAAAACTGATGAAAAAGTTTTCTGCTGCTTGCTGCTTTTTTCATTTCTGCAGCCAGTAAAAAAAGATTAAAAGCCCTCTCTTAATGTACAGATGCTGGGGCTTTGCCAGGCTTGTCAGTCGACGCATTACTTCAGGGCTACATTACTGTGCAGAGCATATGGTAGCATGTGGGAGACCGCCTTGACCCATATTGAGAGTTTTGTTTAGCTTGACAAGCACGCATCACAGCATTGAGTGCACTTGAGAGAATAAATGACTCAAATGCTGAATGTTTTCCGAGATCATTAAATAATGACAAGTCCATATTTGCTACATGAACGCATTACTTAAAGGTGAATGTTGGGCATGCATACATTTGCATTCATTTGCATGTTTAGGTTGTGTGGGAACACTGGCAGTCCTTTACAGACAAAGCTGATAAATTAAAATGAAGGGGGCTCTCAAAACAAGTGCAGCAGTTTGGTTACCGTGGTGACGCAAGCATTCAGTCAGAGAGCTCCTAATTATCTATGAATATTTATATGTTGTTCCTCTGAAGACCCACCCTGGGAATATAATATGTCAGGCTGACTGGGACTGGTGAAGATGAATACACTTGTTTTTAAGAGAATGTGTGACACCCAGCAAAAGGTGTCGTTAAATGGAAACTCATCCAATTATGTGCTTATTGAAAGTTTTTGTAATTGGCACACATGGGCCGTAAAAGCTCATGAACATATCTGGAGCTCTGTTCCAGAACTGCAGGTGTCTTCTAAGGCAGCATCCTGACTGAAATTATTCTTATACTTTTTTAGAGAACAAGTAGCGGGGGTGACAGACAGAGTGGGGAAGCCCACATATATCTATTTCCCGGACCACTTCTTCCACCTCCTCCTGGTGGATTCTAAGGTGCCCCCTTAGTGTTCTTGCCAAGGTGAAAAGCTGGTTCACTTTTCATGTCCGGGACAAAAACTGCATTGTTCTTCCTTCAGTCAAGAATTGACAATTGGCTGGATTCTCCTTTCCAGCAGTCTGGCATGGATTTTCCCAGAAACGCTGAGTAAATTGAAATGCCTCTATTGTCATATTCACAGTCCCCTGTGCAATTAAATTCTTACTTTGCTTTCTTACTGTGCCGTAACAGAAAAAAAAATCTGAAGAAAAGAAAATATATATTTACAATATATTCAAAAAGTGCAAAATGTAGCAAAGTTATAGAATATAGTGCAATGTACAGCATTATTGTGTCTGTGGAAAGTGGCATATGTGCATCAGTGCGGTGTTGGATGAGTACATGGTAAAAGGATATGGCGAGAGAGTCTGTGTTGAGGTAGTTAACAATGATGTCAAGGGTGGTGACGGTCAATTTGTGTTTAATCCATTTACCATTCTAATAGCTGCTGGATAGAAACAGTTTCTCGGCCTGGATGTCCTGCATTTAACACTCCTCAACTTCCTGCCAGAGGGCAGAGGTGTAAACAGTTTGTGTTGGGGATGGGTGCGGTATTTGCCAATGAAAGCTAGCTCTTCTGTGAACCCTGCAGTGATAGATGTTCTGCAGGGAGGGCAGTGGTGTTCCAATGATCCTCTCAGCTGTCTTTACCGCTCTCTGTAGACGCCCATGGTCCCCCTCTGTGGTGTTTCCATATCACACTATGAAACAGCTGGTCAAGATGCTCTCAATGACACTACTGTAAAAGCTGCTTAGAATCTTTGGTGCCATGCTGAACTTCTTTAACCTTTTGAGAAAGCACAGTTGCTACTGTACTTTCCTGACCAGCTGGGGGGTGTTGTGTGATCAAGTGAGGTCACCCATGATGTAAACGCACAGGAATCTGAATTTGAAATGTTGTGTTTTTTAATTACTATTATTACATGCGGTTTATTGTGGAGTTGCAGACAGCACTGCATAAGTTATAGGTGCCATCTAGCGGCTGTGTGTGGAGTTCTCCTGAGCCCAGAATATTAAGTGTTCATGCGTCTGAATTGCTGAAATTATTGCTGATGCAAGGTAGTCAAGAAATGTAATTTGTTAATTTAACATCAGCATAAGACAGCTTTGTCTTATAAACTTGTTTGATTAAACATTGTTAGTTGACTATTAAACTGCTAAAATAATTTAACTGAAAAAATGAGAAATTGTTAGAATTTAGTTGTTCATATTTTGTGTAGCCAAATGTGAAATATTTATTACAGGAAAATATTGCTTATAGGATTTAGCCTCCTTCCTGATGCTGACTTATAACAACTGATAGTAAGAAAAAGGCCAAAGATTGGCTTGCTTAGGTTGCATCCCTCCTTTTTGTCATTTGCTGATCACATGCTGGTGGCAGCTGGAGGTCTCAAAAGGGCGTAGAATTGGTAAAGCTGTTCAGGCAAGGTCGTAGTGGAGCTGGTTACATCTGCGATGATTTTGTAGTTATGTGTTGCAGACCACATTTTGCCTGGCATCAGCAGTAGAGTAGAGACTCACAATTTTCTCTCTGTATTGCTTTTAGGCTTCCTTTATGGTCTTCCTTTGTTTATAGTTTTGTGTACTGCATTGCTGTCTATTCTTTGTTGCCTAATCTACATGCAAGAGATCGAACATGCAGCATGTGACACAGTTTGTTGAGTGTATTCCCCAGCGATCGCACATTAGCTAGCAGGAGGCTGGTGGTCAGCTAGCTCGAGCTTTAAGCTTGACATGAAGTCCCCCTCTCTTGCCTTGCTTCTGTCTCCACCTACACAGGGGTCTCCTTAGGTCAGCTCCTTCACTTGAGCGTGGTGCTAGGAAGCTGTCTGATGATTTGCCAGGACATCTTTGAGGCCAGCCAAAAGGTCCTTCACTAATGGCTTTTCCGGGCTACTCCCAAACCTGAGTTTTCGATATTCTAACCATTGCCCCTGCAGTCCTTCTAGCCTGTCTTGCTATCTCTCAGGGGGGGAACCGTGATTGGGCTTAAAGGCCTTACTGCTGGTAAAAAAGAATCATTGTCAATTTAGAGTATTTATTTGAAGAAAATAAACTCTGGTCAAAACAACAAAAAAATATGCAGTGTTTTTAGACCTCAAATAATGAAAAGAAAACAAGTTTATACTAATTATTAAACAACACAGTGTTTTAACTCCAAAGTTCAAAAGTCAATATTTGCTGGATTAACCCTGGTTTTTAATTACAGCTTTCATGCATCTTGGCATGCTCTTCACCAGTCTTTCACATTGCTTTTGGGTCACACATTGCTGTTGGCTTTGTTTGATGGCGTGTGACCATCCATCGTCCTCTTGATCACATTCCAGAGGTTTTTTAGTGGGGTTCAGGTCTGGAGACTGGGCAGGGCATGACAGGGTCTTGATCTGGTGAGCCTTTATCCAAACCTTGATTGACCTAGCTGTGTGGCATGGAGCTTTATCCTGCTGGTAATCCAGGACAAAGAAGGACGCAAGTTTTCTTCCAGGACAACCTTGAATGTGGCTTGATTCATGCATCCTTCACAAAGACAAATTTGCCAAATTCCAGCCTTGCTGAAGCACCCCCAGATCCTCCACCTGATTTCACAGTGGGTGTGAGATACTGTGGCTTGTAGGCCTCTTCAGGTTTCAGGAGCCAGAGTTGAACCCTTCTTTTCCTCACTCAAAACTTTTCAACTCTTGGCATGGTTAACAGTTATTGTTTAATTCCACTTTTTTATCAAATAATATTTGATTCAGGTGATCTCTTAATCAGTACTTCATTAGCAGAATGCGATGTGCCTGTGTTGAAATTTAACAGACACTGGAATGGAAAGGATGCCATAAATGTTGATTGAGATGCTGATAAAAAAAAAACGGAGTGGTCTCTTAATTTTTTGTGGTTTGTCTTTTGTGGTTTAATTTTTAATGGTTGTCATATAGTAAGGTCATACTATATATTATTATACCCAGCACAGTGTGCTGAAAATGTGTCGATTTATAGTTGTTTTTGGAATATACTTGCAGAAATACTCCATTTATAACTACTTTACCCTGTCAATGCTCTTCACAATCGTTTTGTTTCAATTTGCTTAAAGTGCAGAAAACTTCAAAACTATCAACAGCTTTTTGTAGCAATCTATATTCTGGAATAAGCAAGAACGCGGTTCTTTATATGCAGTTCCCTGCACACGCACAGAGAGACAGAAAGATTGATTATGAAATCACAGACTGAAAGAAAGTATTTGTTTGATTTGTGGATTTGTTATTTCAGGCCCTGGTGTAATTTGTTTAGGAAAAATGTTAACGGTTTTTATGTCAAGGAAGAAAACTTGACAAGGTGACAAGGTAACGTGAGGTCAGCCTCAACAATGGGCCAGGGCTGGGTTGCGATAGCAGGGGTTGAGGGGCATTTGGTATGCAATGAGAGTACCATGATATGTATCATGGGTGGTGTATCACGTGTTTTTGGTTTGGTTTTGAATATTGGTACACCCCTTATCATGCTTGAGACTTATTACCAAAAAATTTTGATTCTTTTTTGCGTCATGTCATCACATTGATGTTACTTCTCGTGTGTTTGTAGATAGGCCAGTTGGTGTTCAAGGGTATGAAGAGGCTGAACAGAATACAGTCTATAGTGTTTGAGACAGCTTACAACACTAACGAGAACCTGCTCATCTGCGCTCCCACTGGCGCTGGCAAGACCAACATCGCCATGCTCACCATCTTGCATGAGATCCGCCAGCACCTGCAGCCCGGAGGTGTCATCCGCAAGGACCAGTTTAAGGTACACCAGCGCGTTTCTCTCTGTGTTTTACTCAGCTTGTCTTGAGTGAGTTTTTTAGATTTCTGTTTAGCCAGTCAGTCATCTGATTGGCTAAACGTCTGATTGGCTAAATTTTTATCACTTAGGTCAAACAAGGAAAGACTTGGGCATTAGATTTTATGTCAAAAAGTTTACTTTGACATGCAAGCACACCACCAAATGATAGACAGTGTTCATACATCACCATTAAACTCGCTCACTTTAGGCATCCAGCATTATATTTCTTTAAAAAATATTATTTGTATTGGTTGCCAGGAAACAAATGATACTGTGGTGTATTTTCATATATTGTGCACTTTCATATATATATTATGAGCATGTCCTGTCTCTGCAGATAGTGTACGTAGCTCCAATGAAGGCCCTGGCCGCTGAGATGACTAATTACTTTAGTAAGCGATTGGAGCCGCTGGGCATTGCTGTCAAAGAGCTGACAGGAGACATGCAGCTGACAAAAGGAGAAATCCTCCGAACTCAGGTACAGAGCATCCATAAACCCTCACAAACATACAGAGGCAATCATGTGGCCTGCCAAGACATTCAGCTGCTCTTCCAGGTGGCTTCAGCAGTTTACATCTGTAGGCAGATCCACAGTGCTGTTAGCGTATCAATGATGTTGTGAGGTTCATTGCTGCCCTGAGAATTGCCTAAGAAAGAGCTGGTATAAATATATTGGGGGTGGTGTACATATGGGGTTTAAGGTCTGGAGCGGGAAACCGTAAGACTCAATTCATTAACATGAATTGTTATTTTGCAAAATGCTTTTTGGGTTACTCTGTACCTGCTGAAAATGTGCTTAAAGGTCATGCAGTGACCTGCCCTCTGATCCTCTAAAATGAACTTTGGGTTTAACTGCTGCTTGTAAAAATTCAATGTCAATGCCCACTGTTATGATTGGCTAGAACTTTTGCATAGTAAAACAGTAACTGGTACTTTTTGAAACAAGAATATAATTCCAGATTTAAACCAGAGACTAATTCTGAATCAGCTATACCACCACAAGAATGCAAAGGACACATTGACACATTTCAGTGATACCAAAGTTAGTATACTCCTGGGTTACACTTTATTTTGATAGGCAAACCTTTGACATTTTGCTAACTATAAGTAACATTGCGACTACATGTCAACTAACTCTCATTAGAGTATAAGCGGACTGTTAGGTTGGGGTTAGTAGATAGGTGTTACTTACAGTAGAATATTAGGGGAGACCATCACAATAAAGTGTTAACAGATATTAAACCAACAGTCTACTAATCCTCTAATGACTGGTAGTTGACAAGTAGTTGAAACGTTTTCTTTTAAGTAACTAAGTAGATTGTCTAAACTTAAAGTGCCATCCACCCTTGATAAATTCAGGTGTTGGCATATCGCTTTTGAAAGCTGATTACAGTGAAATTAATCCAAACTTTAGCCGACAACACTGCAGTTAGTTGAAATGTTGTATATGGTGCACACGAAGCCAGACAAATATCACTTCAGCAGATACTTCACTGATTTACAATCCATTTACACAACTTTTGGCAAATGCCACAAGTACAGCAACTGTATCCTTGAGGTGTATTAATGAGGTGATTAGGTAAAAGTTGGTGTTAGTGTCTTGTTGCCAAGGCAGTCTGGTGTTCATCAGAATAATGCCAGAAAGGCGAAGACATGGCAGACGAGTCACTTGGGCAGCTCGGTTTTAATATAAACAGTTTTTGTACTAGGGGAGGATATGTTGAGTTTTGAAACAAAAAAGTTCCATGTTCAATGACCTTCTATGAACTCCTAAAAGATCAAGGAAAAATTATTACGCAGTTTATAATTAACAATCAATTATGAAGATCTTGCATATATTTAACAGTATACAATAAATTCCACTGGCCCAGTTGGGTTCTGTTCTATTCTGTGGTGCTGTTCAAGGCTTGATTAGTGATGTCTAAATACTAATACTAATACTGATATCAGAATTGTTGCAATTAGGAAATGACAGTGCAGAGTTTCTGCTATGAACTGATTACGTCCTTGGACTCAAATTATGTTTTTGTGGCAACACTCATAACACCAAATGGGATGCATAAGCAACTTTTGTTGGCAATGACAGCAAAATGAGACATAAATGCCTTTCATTGTTTCCGCTGTTGCCAATGTGGTTTGTTAGACAGTCATTTACTTGTAACGACTAATTATGATATAATCCCTTTTAGTAAGTAGAGCTTATTTAATGTCCTGTAGATAACTTGCTTTACCTCCTACTAAACATGTCTAAAATCTGTACATTATTGTCTTATAAACAAATAGTTTTGTTCTAAATGTATGGCCAAGTCGTGCCCGATGGAGTCCACAAGGCCATGCTCTAATAGAGTACTTGTCTTGTCTCCCATTAATACAATTGTAAAGCAGAGACATGACCATTTGCACTACTACAATCTGCACGGTTCCAGACAAACAGTTCCAGGAAGTGTGTACATGAGTTGCTAGGGTACCATAAATGATTGCAGGGGTCTAGCTAGACAGTTAACAGTGTAAAACGAATAAACGTATGTGTGTCTGAATTGAAAGAGTCAACGTCCATGTCTCTATGATGTTCTGGTGCTGAGATATGGCTAGTTCAAGTTGGTTGCTAGGGTGCTGTGAATGATTGCTATGGCTGAACAGTTTCCTTGGTAATAATTAAAAAAAGACTATTTGCCATTCTAAAGCACAAGAGGCCACACACTTGTCTCTACGATGTTCTTATGCCTCTCACCTTTATCAATGAAACTCAATGAGCCGGTTGCTGGGGTACTGTAACTGGTTACTTGGTTACTGGCTATTAAGTCGTAATATCCATTTGTAATATCCATAACCATTTGTTTCTGATTGCTAAGCCGAGCAATATGAGCCCACCCTCAAGTCTCTGGTGCGGAGCTATGATGTCACAAAATTCAGCCCAAAGTTAAGTCTATAGAATGTTTCATCCATTTTTTGTATACCCAAAAAAAGCACACCTCGCCTCAATAAGCCCTCAGTAATGGGTCTACAAAAAATGGTGCAAGACAAGTTAGGTCCCAAAGTTTTGTCCAGAAAACAATATGTTGCCTTTTTCATGAAAATACCAGTGTTAAGAGACAGAGATTGTTTTTAACCATTGTAGTGCTTATGCAAAATGTACACCACCTGTTGTGTGTACTGTGTAATCATGATTATTATTATCACGCCTATTGTCAAGTATATTGTGACACCCCCAGTTCACAGACTTATTTGTTTTAAGTTCAGGAACGTTCCCTTGAATGTACTGCCCCCTCATCACATTTTCATCCATTCGAAAAATTTCACTTACACTATTTTAGGGTAAATGCGAAGTTGTGCCTTCAGGGTGTGATTGCGTGTTTATATATATGTACAGTGGATGTATGCCTAACAACTGACAAAGTCAGTTCACAGATGTATGAAGGGTTCAGTTATGTACAAGCACCCTCCAAAAGTGAGATGGTTCTTCCTTTCATAACACACATTTTTTGGTCTGGTTTCTTTCACATTTCCTTCCCTGTAGAGTCTTTAATTAATATGCTTATATTAATAAAGTGAATTGCTTCATGCAGTTTATTGTGCAATAACGCAGCATCACCACACTCTCTTGGGCTGAATGCGGTGCTTTACTGTCCCCTCAGCCTC